>JAUZNC010058862.1:0-28687 GCA_034780395.1 Vannuccia rotundouncinata
TAAGGTTGCATTTTGTAGCTAAATCCAAAATAATAGCATTTAGATTTACGTCGCTATCTTCATTACCGGGGACTATATTTGCTTCGGGAATTCCAAATATAATCGCGTAATCCGATTTATTTTTGGCTTCTATGTCGTCTAATATAAGTGCTTGCTTTATTGCAGTAAAAGATAAACGATCGATATTTGCCTTAGTTGAGTGCTGGTCTATGTCGGCAATTTTAGTGCAGAGAGAGTCAATTTCGCCTTGCTGTGCTGCGATTGTCGATTGTAAGTTAGTAATGCTGTCCTTTTGTTCATTAATTGTTTCCTGCAGACCACTAATAGTTAAATTAAAAGCTGCAAAGTTATTATTTAGCACGGCTAGTTCTTCTCGGATAGTAGAGTGTGAGAGTTGAAAGCTGGCTTGTAGGTCTGTACTGTGCAGTGTCGGAGTCACGTTTAGGTGGCATATTTCAAATATTGAAAGTAAGACAACTTTTGATCCCCATGGAACTCGAAAAAATAGAGTATATCACTGAATAGCCCGAACAGAGTTTGTAAATATGTCCAAAAATCAGAATATGATGAACTATAATTTCGAAATAAATTGATGAATAAGACACATGGAGCAGAGCTTCTAGTACACAACCTTACTGTCTGATGTTGTAACACTGTAACATGCTATAATTTCAAAATGACAACCACCAGCTGATCTACTAATTAAAAATTTCTCACACTCTTCATTATGAGTAATATTACTCTATTTTAATTGATTTTTTCCCTATTTGCTTACTTTGTCAATATGGAATTAGGATTTCCAATTTAATTTTGGAAAAGCCAAAAACCAGCTATATATAAGCAGATTTCACAATATACCAAAATTATAAATTAACATAACTGTTGCTTGTAAGTTTATCATCTTTTTCGTTTTATGTATTTTAAATATAATATTTTTTTCAATGTTAAATTAATTTAATAACACTTTTTTTATTTTCAAAGATAATTTTTAAATGATTATTGCATTCCAATACAACTCGTATTTAGGAAGTGAAATGTAGAAAAATATTCGTTTTTAGTATCAATTGTAATTTTATGATATACTAACGTAATGATCCGTTTATATAAATGGTTTAAGATTACGTTGTTTTACGTAATTTTGGCTTTGTTAAGGTATAATAAAATTTCTTGTTTGTGAAAGTATTCTAATTTTTAATAATTAAAATGTTCTTATAGAATTTATTTCAGAAAACAGAGTATACAATTTTCACGTAATGAAGTTTGGTATCTTCTACTTGGGTGTATTGATGATTATGGCGGTTTTGATGTTTACACCCTGTTATACTATAAATCCACTTGCCCTCTTAATCCCTTCGGGGGTAGCTAAAATAAAGGCAACCTTCGCTTACAAAGGAGTGACTGGTACAATAAAATTTGTCTTATTCCCATTTTGGTGAGCATTGCTGCAGACATTCCAATAAGTTTTACACGTTTGTGTGAGCAATTACATTAAATTCCATTTTAATAGAAGGGCAATAAATCTTTCTAACAATTTAAAATATAGCAATTGTTGTATTTATCCGTATTTTATCATTATGTAAGTTTAATTTGTAATTAAATATTTATTTTAATCTTTATCAGTGTTTTGTATGTACTTATAAAGAAGAACTATAATGTTATATTTTTCTAATAGTAATATATAAGATTACCAAACTATTGTGTTAACTAACTTTCAGAAATAGTATTTGTGTGCACATACACTCACCCACACACACATTTAATAATTGATTAATCATTAATTACATACTATATAATAATACAGTTGTGTTCATTGTTCATAGGGTTACAATTTCTAAACGTAATTAACATTCTGACATATATAATATTAATTAAATGATAACTATACACAAGATTTAGAAAAATTTATGTTAACTTATTATATGTCATTGAGACAGATAAGTTTTAAAATTATTCCTATGTATTATTATGTAATAATTTATCAATATAAAATGTACTATATAATTACAGAATGTAATAAAACCAGTAATATAAAATTATTTTAACTTATAGTTATAAATGTCGTTATATTTTTTAAGATATTTTTATACTCTTATAAAGTTGTTCTTGTTGAATCGTGTTTTTAAGAAATAGTATATAAATAAAACTATATATCATATTCGAGTCATAACAGTAATTTTATGTAAAAATGTTACAATTATTTTGCAGTACTGCATCATCCAATACTCACATAGTATATCAAAATTATTTAATCAAATTAATTCAAAATAATATATTGACTGAATAACTAAAAAAAATATTGTTTTATCCTTGTTCTCTTCTTATATCTAACAAATCGGGTCCATTCAGTTTGTGTTAACAATAATTTATCGAAACGTTCCCCTCTTCTGATATAATTAACCTAAATTGTGTAATTCAATTATATTTATGCTGGCGACACTGCCATTTACATATCTGTTTCTGTCAGCAACTTAACAGATACTCTTCATGATCTAAATGAGCGCATTATCATGTTTTTGAATGGTTTAATTTTAATCGCCTTTGTTTAAATCACGAAAAACCCGAATTGCTTGTTAAATCTGCTCGGAATATTGACGTAATTATTAGATGTTTTATATACATTACAGAGATTATTGAATTATTTTTTTCAAATATTTCATACTTGTATTTTTGCTTTTTTAATATATATTTTTGTTTTAAATGAAGAAAATTCAGAAATAATTTTTGTGAGGTACCTTATCAATAAACATTTAATATAATTAGATTATTGCAATATATAATAATTAAATTGTGTTTACATTACTTGTTACGATATTGAACATGTTTATTGGTGTAATGGATTACTAAAAGTAATCAATTTACAAACAATTATTGGTATTATAATTAAATAAACCAACACAAAATTAGAAATGTTTGTCTTTATTATTGACAGAGAAAATCTTTACAGGTGTAGCATTCGGATCGAACTATAAATATGTTTTACATATACAGGGAGTCCATAAAGTAATGACACAGGAAAAATTATGAAAATTAATAAAAGAGATTTTCACGTTTATATTCTTTATAACTAATAGATATTTATAACTATGAGTAATATAACCGTTATAATAACCCACCGGTAACAGCCCTAAAAGTTTGCACATCGAACCTCTAAGGAAATCAATCTATTCAAGAGCACCATGCATACCAAAAATATTCAAACTTGAAAAATGACCCCAATATAAGATACAACTCTGCCAAAATTAACTGAGGATGACCCAGATCTTCGGTTGGAGGTGTGCGAGTTGTTAATTATAAGACAATATGAGGAAACAAACTGTTTTTGCGAGGTGTGTTATTTTCAGATGAGGCTGTATTTTACGTCAAAGGCTCGTGATTATTGAAATCAAACAATAAAAAAAATCACGCACAGCTTTATATAAAATGGAATTATCTATAATTAAACAATGACTGGTCATTAATAAATAGATAATTGATGAAACATACTCAAGGTGCCGTATCAGTGAGCGACTTTAAATTTCTATATTTTTATACTTTTTAACTATATCAAATTTATAATTATTTGTTTAAAATTTGAATATTAAATATTGTTATAAAAGAAATTTAACTTTGTTTTAACTTTGTTTTATCCATAATTTATACACCCAACTGTAAACTATGAAGTTTCTAGTCTTATGCTTTATGACATCAGTTATTGTGGCAGACATGGTGCTGTCTTGCTCTATACAGAACCTATTACCACCATATTGTCCGCAGTGGCTGCAACAACTGCGCGTTCGTAACTGTGAAGACAGTTTCAATAGCTTTGCAACTTTTAATAATACTGAATATAAATAAAACATAAATACTTATAATACACCTTTTATATTACCAAAAATCTTATTTCAAATAATAATGAATTATATATTGTCTGAATTATATTCAATGTTACCTGAATATTAAATTCACTTTGTATATTTTTCTATTTATTGTATAATTTAACAAATATTTTAAGTATCATTTTGAAATAATGTATATATTTATATATGAAATTATGTAATATGTAAAAAGGTATTATAACAAAATGCAACAAATCGTCAATCAAAAATATTTCTTCTTCATATATGCATCAACCGGGAAAAAAAAATCTTTTTAATTACAAATAATTGTCCAACTCAATAAAATTTATAAATTATATTATTGTCATTTTACATATATATAATAATTTTATTTACATATATACTTTTAATAACACGATTCATTTATCACAAATTTATAAGAGAATACAAACACAATTTATAATAAAAAAACGACTATACGATTTTTGAGCTAATATTTGAATAATCTATATAGGTATAAAATATAAAATATTTAAAATATTTAACATTATTTCTATTTTGAAGAGACATTTTCTAAATAAATGCGGCTATTGTTATAGTCAAGAGAGATGAAAAAAAAATTATCAAAGTCTTTTTTGCCAACCGCTAAGACCTCAATTATCAGCTAATCCGTTTCCTAAGGCCAGTATGAGTGAAAACTGCAATAAAACTGAAAACGTATAAGTAAATTATATGTTTATTAAACATATATTTAATTTTTTATAGATTATTTATTTTATTTAATGGAGTTACCATAATGTTGAAAACAGAAAGGAATGTGTTGTATATTTCCCCCCAAATTATAAAAGGTCGCAACTTACAATTTTTAAAAGTAATTTAATCTTTATGGCACGTATTCAGAATCATCCCTCGAGTAAGGAGCTCGTCCAACGGTTAAGGAAGGATTCTGAATACGGGGCTAAGTTATTTAATACATTCAATTATTTGATAAACAATCCTACAATTATATATTTTATTCCAAAATATTAATACACCATTTAAGTTGCTTTAATATATGAATTATTTTTTGTTATGACAAAAGCATAATATCGAAAATTAATTGTTAAAACATTTAATTGGAAATTAAAGTCATTATTTATATTTTTATATATTTTTTGTTTATTTAAACCAAAATATTTTATCTCTATGACTTCAATAGCATAGTTATTTTTAAATATTTTTCATGAGAAGTGGTATTTATATAAACGAATAATTTTAAAATAATATACCATGAATGTTAGTTTGGATGAATATTTTAGGACTACGTTCGAAGACAGACTTCTTGTGTAAGTCAATTTACATATTTTATTATAATATCAAAACCAGCTACAACCTATTTTGACTGAGTTTATTAACTGTAGGCTTGTTTCATTCAGAAGTGTTAATTAAGTGTAGAAATAAAACAGTAAAGCTTTATAATTTCTATTTATAATCATTAGTTCCAACTGCCAAATTATTCAAAAAATTTTAACATTAATTGATTAAAAAAAGTAGAACTTTGTAATTAGTGCATTAAATGGTACATTCATTAGCACATTCATTGGAACATTCATTATTAGATTTGAATTATAAGATGAGACCCTTACTGACTTATTTATAGAACAAATCTATTTAATTACTATTTATTTTCAGCCATACATTAAAACATATTTTTAATTGTTTTTTTTAACCAGCATTTGAGTTTCAGCAATCTGATTAAATAATTTTATGATTTTGCCTATTTAACTGGCATATTTAATTTATACCTTACACATTATTCATTAATAAGTATATTTATTAGTGATTCATTGGCAGCTTTAAACTATAATAATCTATTATCAGTTGAACTGGCTTTTAATTTTTAGCAGTCTAATTAAATATATTTATTTTTAAATATTGCCAGCTTTAATGGGATATTTCATTTATACCATAGCAAATTTTTCATTGATTGTATTATATTTATATAATAAAATTCATCAGCAGATTTAAATTATATTAATCTAATAACAGTTTGACTGGCTTTTTTGCAGTCTGATCAAATATACTCATATTGCCCATTTAATTAGCATATTTGATTTATATAGCTTAATAGATTATTCATTCATTGGTATGTTTATCCAATGAATAAACTAATCAATATATTGGGTGCATTTTACCAATCTGCACTTATTACTACTATGCACTATGCAAATTACCAATTAATTTTTAAAAAAATTACTTAAATCATTTTTAAACAAATGTATATAATAATCTTAATTATATACAAGCACTTTATTATAATATATTATTTAAAACTAAAACAGAAAAAAAAAATATTATTTTTTAATTGAATATAAAGCAGTTGAATTCATAACAGTGATGTGTAAATTGTTTAATAAAAAAAATTCAATAAGAGCAAGCAAAACAAAAATAAATATTTTAGTTATTATTTGCAATAGAATTATTATTTTTTAATTCAGCATAAAGCTGTCAAATTCACAAAAATAATATGTAGATAATTGCACTAATTACAAAATGGTAATTTGTGCAGCACTTATTAGTAATAAGCACATATTTGGTAAAATGCATCCAACAAATACACCAATAAAATTCTAATCATTTGATTAAAACCCTTCTACTGTGAACTAGAGATATTGTGTCACACATAGTTTAACCTTTTATTGATGGTATATATTAAAATTCAGATTTTCAAAAACATGTTATCTGCATTTCTATTTTCTGAAAATTTATAAATGTTTATGACATTGATAGTTTTAGGAATTCCAAGTTGTCTGAAAACACCGGTACATCTTTTCAGTCTAATTCAAAATTGTATACAATATGTGGGCATTCATATATATATATACAACCAATTAATAATATGATAAATAGAAATTCAGTTGATGAATTTGATTTCATTGTTTTTTATAATTATATTATACTAAACATTAATTTTTTATACTTCTGTTATTATAAAAACAAAAATAATTAATAATATATTAGTTTACTAAATGTACAAAACAATAATAAATCACAGTTATTACATATGTTCATATATAAATATACTATATTGGATTCTCAGTCACACATTGTATGTATCTGCTATTGATAAAGCAATTTTAATAAATTTTATTTCTAATTGTGATTGAAAACACTAATACTATATTCGAAAAAACCTATTTTATATGAAAAATGAATTAAATTCTAATTAAAAATATGTAAAAATAGGAAAAATTAGAACAAATTGAAATTACAGAAAAATTCCATTCTAAAATAGAAGTAACAAAATAAATATAAAAGTGAGTTTGATATTAAACAATCATTATAGGTTATTTAATATATTGTCAGAAATCCACTAGTTGAATAACCAAAGGAAATAATGAGTACATTTTGAGGCTCTAGTATGTTTTAGTCATAATAATTCTAATATAGCATTCACCTAAGTAAGGATTATTGCATCAAATTTATAATCTATCTACTACTGTTATCTTAAGATTGTAAAATATAAAAAATACAATAAATATAAAAAATCTCTATTATGGTCACAATATGACAGTATGATAATATATGAAGGTGAAAAAGACATTGAATACTTTTTAAGAATCGATTATATAGGAAAGGTGCATATATTATCAGCCAATCAGAGTCTTCCAATACTAAAAATGAAATGATGTGATGTGTGAATCAAACTAATTTCTGTTGCAAACATTGAGATGCCCAAAAGGAAAAGGTTAATAATAACTTTAGTTTTTTAATACAGTTAATACAGTAGATAAAACCATCACCCTATTGTTGACAATAAATAAAATAACCTAATGATTGCCTAATATAAAACTTTCTAAATATTTCTCATATTTCATTTGAGAATAATTTTTCTTCTCTAAATTTTCATTCTGTTCTAAATGTTTATATTAATATATTTTTTCAATTAGTATATAATTCATAAAATGATTCCATTTTTTAAATAATATATTTTTTTCCTTTAAATATTGGAACTTTATGTTTTTATTTCAAAGTATAACATATTCTAAATCACAATTAGTAATAAAATGTAAAAAGCTTGCTTTATAAATAGAACTAATCTCAATAGAAAAATGTTACCCTTAGAATTTGTAGTATTATTTATTTATTAAAATGAAGTAAAGAAGACAATAGCTGAAAGTAAAATTTATAATATTCCAAATTTTCGATTAACTTTTTATCAAGGAATACACCTATACAGCTAGAAAAAAACAGAGTGACTAAACCATTAATCACTAAACCATTATGTAATAACTGAAAAACGTATTATGTAATAACCACAGGCTCCAATAAGAAACAAGAAAGGAAAACAATCAATAAAGCTATATGAAAATCACAGACAGAGCACATATTAACAAGATAAAAAAAATAAACAAAAAAACAAGTTATAATGAGCAATTCGCAGAATGTTGTTAGTTACGCATAATGTTGATGGTAGGATTGATTTTATTGATAAAAAATTCTTTCTGCTGCCTTGCGTTGACCTGAGTCAGAGAAATTTGCCACTAGAATTTTATGCTTGATAGAAGTCATGTTAGGGATCATGTGATGTGCCTTATTGAAGTGAAGAAACACGTTGCTTGACTCTGACATTAAGTGTTCCCCAATCCGAGACTGAAATGTTCTGTGCGTTTTTCCAATATACACAGCTTCACACAGGCAACAAGTAATGGCATAGACAATTTTCTTTCGGAGGCAAAGACTTTTCTGATCACAAATAGAAGAAGTAGGACATTGCATTTTCTCTCTTGGTTTAAGAGAAACATTCAGAGGCAGTTCAGAAGAAAAAATTAGTCTTAACTTGACAGGTAGATTGGATTTTTGTAGTATAGATCTGCATTGATTTGCAAAGCATTCATTAATGTAAGGAACCCTCAAATAGCATGTCTTTTCTGTTGTTGGATTATGTCGCTTTCTTTTGATCTGGAGATGTTGGGTTATTACATGTTCCGGGTATCCGTTGTTGATGAAAATAACTTTGATTGCTTCGATAGCTAGAAGTTTATCAGCTTGAGTAGACGTTGTTTTAATGGCTCTCAAAAACTCTGTTTTAATATGAGCAATTTTTCTCTGAACAAGGACGTGACTATCCCACGGAAGAAGGTGTCTACTATGTATGGGTTTCGCATACAGAGACGTTCAAAATCTGGTATTCTGTTTAGTGACCAAAGTATCCAAAAATGGAATGTTGTTGTTGGCTGGTGTCTCAGCTGTGAATTGTATGTCATCAGATATGGTGTTGGCAATAGGAAGAATTTCGTCCAACGGCGAAAACGATATAAAGAAAATATCATCAATGTGTCTTCTCCAGAATGCTATTTTCCCAGGTATCTTCGAGATGATAGAACTCTCGACGAAATGCATGTAAATAATGGCCGCAATTGGTGACAGACTGTTTCTCATGGCTAATCCATTTTGTAAAAGACATGCTATCTGAGGGTTCCTTACATTAATGAATGCTTTGCAAATCAATGCAGATTTATACTACAGAAATCCAATCTACCAATAAGTTAAGACCAATTTTTTCTTCTGAACTGCCATTGAACGTTTCTCTTAAACCAAGAGAGAAAATGCAATGTCCTACTTCTTGTATTTTTGATCAGAAAAGTCTTAGCCTCTGAAAGAAAATTGTCTATGCCATCACTTGTTGCCTGTGTGAAGCTGAGTATATTGGAGAAACGCACAGAACATTTCGGTCTTGGATTGGGGACCAAAGTCAGAGTCAAGCAACGTGTTTCTTCACTTCAATAAGGCACATCACATAATCCTAACATGACTTCTATCAAGCATAAAATTCTAGTGGCTAATTTCTCTGACTCAGGTCAACGCAAGGCAGCAGAAAGTATTTTTTATCAATAAAATCAACCCTACCATCAACATTATGCGTAACTAACAACATTCTGCGAATTGCCCATTATAACTCGTTTTTTTGTTTAATTTTTTTATCTTGTTGATATGTGATCTGTCGGTGATTTTCATATAGCTTTATTGATTGTTTTCCTTTCTTGTTTCTCATGGGAGCCTGTGGTTATTACATAATACGTCTTTCAGTTATTACATAATGCTTTAGTCACTCTGTTTTTTTCTTGCTGTATAGGTGTATTCCTTGATAATGAGTTAATCGAAAATTTGGAATATTATAAATTTTACTTTTCAGCTATTGTTTTATACTGGTGTCCCAATATGAACCTATCAAATAAAATATAATATTTTTAAATCCAATAATATACATATATATTTTCCTATGAAACCAATTGTACTTTGAAGAAGTAATTGTACTGAATTACTAATTTACAGTTTAAAATTTAGAGTTTATTTTCCACATGATTCCCTGCTCACATACACACAAATGTAATCTTTCATCAACTGCTTTTCCACATGCATTCCTATACATTGTCTCTGTCCCTATTGCAATTGCATCAATAATTCGAGTTCTGAGATCAGCAAGTGTTACATATAGGATGTGTTTTATATCAATATTCTTCAGCTAACCCCAAAGAAAAAAAGCACAGGGGGTCAGTCTGGTGATCTAGCTTTCCATTCCAGGAAATTGCCCCTTCGACTAGCATTCAAATATTCCACAACTGGTCGAGAATAGTGGGCAGGAGTACCATCTTGCATCAAGATACTTCTTCCGGGAACACATTCAGTGATGATTTCTTTTAACATGACTAAATATCTTTCACCATTTACTGTTTCATCAAAGAAAAATGGATTAATTACTCCATTTGTAGAAATGGAGTTATGCTCATTATGCTGAGACCAATAAACAGAGTTGTAGCGATTTACAACTCCATCTAATCGAAAATTTGCTTCGTCCGTCCAGACAATTTGATCTAATAATCGTTTATCATTGTCAATCAATTTAATAATTTCTTCATAAAAATTTACTCTTCGATCAGGGTCATCCTCACTGAGCTGTTGATGTAAGGAGTAATGTTAAGAATTTGGTCCTAAATCTTGCTTGAGAATGCGATGGACAGATGACTTAGATATATCCAATTCTGCTGCTGTTTTTTGTATGGAGAAATTATCTTTCAAATCTCCCATTGCACCTATAACAGCTGTAATATTTTTTTCATTATGACTATGTTTTTCATGCTTATGCTTGATGTCAACAATATTAGGGGTCTCTTCAAACTTCTCAATTAAAACTGGTACTGATTGCCTGTCTATTGAGTGATTATAAGTTGTTCAATTGACTATATGTTGTTTCAATTGTCTTGCTACTTCACTGCAATTATCCGTTTGATAAAACTGTTTTTGCAATGAACACTCGTTCTGCAGTTGTTAAACTTGAGGCATGATTACTGTTAACTTCCATTTTTATTTTATATTACATTGTACAGACAAAAACTGACAATCTTGAGAAAAAACGTGTTGTATAGTATGTACCAAATCAAAAAATACCCTAATTTTGGATAGTATATGTTTGCTTTGACAGACAGTGAGTATCAGAAAAAGTCAATATCTACTTTCAAATCACTTATCTAAAATAAACAACTAGTGTTCTCTGAAAGGATTTACTAAAAATCATATATAGTTAACTTAATTATATGGTATTTATATAATTCCTAATTTATGTTTCTAGCAAGATGCCTGAGCGGGAGGAGGATTATCTGACAGCAGCTACTCGGCTTCTAGAAAAGAGAAGAGAAATGCAAGAAGTGGAACAAGCTCTGTCCGCACAAAAGGAGGTTTGTATAATTCAAGAAGCATTTTAAAATATTTTATTTAAAATCCACGAATTTGAATTATATAAAATTACGTAAAATTTTTATTGCAGGAGTTTCAAATGAAGATGGAGAGTTTGCAACAGCGAAGCGAGGAATTGGAACGCAAAGAATTTCAACTAAAAGAGTCACTGCGCAAGTTTGACAAATTTCTCAAGGAAAACGATGCTAAGAGGGCACGGGCCCTCAAGAAGGCCACTGATGAAATGGAGTCAAAAAGACAGAAGATTGTTGAAATCAAACGGTAATTGTCCACAATTTTTGGATATTCAAATCTCTTTGCCAACTGAAGATAAACTAATCGGTTTAAAGCTATTTCTGATATTTCTGATCGCATTATCTATACAGACTAAAGGAGGATACGGAAGTATTCAACAAACTACGCGAGAAGCTCCAACGCAAACTGGATCACTATATAATACATCAACACTACCTGGAGAAGGTTATCGAGGCCTCAGAAGACTTTCATGAAATTAGAGAGGTTATTGATCGATATGACACTCTCACAGCGACTCATAAAGTGCGTCATTCAAATAGTTTTCTTTTGAATCAGTCATAATTTACTTTGAAATTGATAGATTGATTAATTTTATCACACACACCAAACTTTTGAATAAAATGTAGAATAGGAATACTAAATATTGTTGATTTTCAGAATGTTGATCACAAATATTTTGTCCATAGTCACGTTTTTAAATTATTGAATTTAATCTCTTTAATTTAAAGATTTCAGTTATTTTCAGGATTTAATCACTCGTGATAGAGGGAACCATGAATTTATTGAAGCCCAAAAACAAGAACTCAACAAATATAAGGAGGTGATATAACCAAATTATTTTTTTAACGTTAATAACGATTACTTTTGTCAAAATGGAGCAGAATTTATCTTAACAAATTGTAATCCTATATAAATAATATATTGACCATTGTAGAACGAATTTTAGTCCTGTTTTGTTTGATCAAGTTCTGGTTTAGATAACTAGATTATTTCCTATCCACTTTAACATATAATAAAATTGATTTATTGGAATTTAAAATGACTCGTTTGTAATCGCTCGACTGAACTTCTTAAACAAAAAGATTTTGTTTAGTAAAAAAACATGGATGTCTGTCTTTCTTGTACCAAAATAAATGTATTGTTAATGATTGTCGAAAAGGAAACCATATTGTTACAGTTTTGATTTAGGCTTTACTGATCATGAGTTCTATTTTTAAAGTAATTTGCTTCTGTTCCTGTAGGAGAAGAACAACGAGATCTTAAGCTACAATAATCAACTGGCTGGTCTGCAAACTCGTCTGGACAAGGCGCAGTCTGCCGCCCTTAAGTGGGAGTCTGAGTGGACTCTCATCCGTAACAAGGCGGCAGATAAGACTCTGGACCTGGGCTGTATCAAAATGTTAGTTTAATTGATGTTCAAGCTGTTGGTTGTCTTTCTGCAAAATTTGGCAGTTTAGAGGAGGCCAAATAATAATTATAAAACGAATGTTATTTTCTAAATTCACAATATAAAAGATATTTAAACGATAAATTAATACAATATTTTACAAGTACAATTTTTTAAAGTTTTATTTTGTAGAAAACTATGCCTCCTAACTAAATATAATAGCACATTTACATTCATTCTATTTATACCGGTTTCATTCGCATACTCGAATTATAAATTTTTAATTAAAGATTCCAAAATACTTTCTAGTAAAGTAGAAAAAGTCTTGAATTACAAATATATAATTTTCCTAATGACTCCAAAAAATATTTTGATTTTTTTAACGACAGTTGTGTATGAACCCTGTTATAGTAATTATTCTTCTCTTGTAAATTTTACTTTCTTTTCGTTGTGTTCTTACATTGAGTGTCTTTCAGCCAAAACACGTCTGTTACGTACCTCAAGTTATTAAATTTTCTTTCATTTATTGCAGTTTAGGTGATAATTTTAGACTGAAGGCATTTTGAACATGAATTTTATTGTGAGTACCTCTTTTGCCTTCCTTCAGGGCTACCCACAATCTCTATCTTCTCGTGATTCAACACCAGAGACAACAACTCCAAGAGGTCGATGCAAGCAACACTTCTGAACAGTTGGACAGAGTAAGTTTACCTTTCGTACAATTATCATTCCTTTATCATTGATGATGAATGTTATTTTACGATCATTTCCAGATTCAAACCTTCATCCAGGATTTGACGCACATAACCAATGAAATAAAGCGAAGTGACACCACACTGCAAATTCCTGGACAGTCTGGAAACACCTCAAGTTGAGACTCAAGCCATTGCTATGTCTGTCATCCAGAATAGTTGGACTGTATCTTCATAATACAATGTGTTCTCCTCTTTCAGATTTTTTATCATGTTTGTTGTTTTACTTGAATCAGCTGAATTTTAATTTGTTATACGTTATAGTTCACTTTTTGTGCTTAATCTTGAGTCTAATTCTATGTAATATATTCATATTACTTTTATCTATATTTAACTTGTACAGATTTATTCCATTTATATTTCTTTAAATAGATTTTTTCAAAATTATGTTTTCTCTTCATTGACTTTGATGTATTTATAAGTTGAGAACAACGATAAATAATTTATATTATTAAAATATTCTCATTTTTCTTATATAATGCTGATGAGTAGTAGCGTACATAGTTATTCTATTTTTGGGATTTCAAAACATATATGAAATTAGTCATCAATTTACCTTCTATAATGTACTTCAATTTTGTTGAAAGCTTTTTTATAGTGATTAATGGATTAATATAATTTTTGTAACAATATTTTTCCTAATTCTAAAAAGCCATATATTACCATTAGTAAACAAAATATTATATAATACATAAAATTATGTTTATTATGATTATATTATGTTGTGCGCCTAAACAAATTTTTTAACAACAAATATTTGGTTTCAATTGTCATCAGTAAACTAAATAATTAAAAAGGAGGCTATTTCATATTATAGGTATAAAATTTGTGAATATAATTTTTTTATATGTTCATTATTAATTATGTTCATTGTTAAATTTTATTTCATTCCCAAAAAAGAAGATAAAATTTTGACTTTTTGTATTTTACGAATACCTTTCCAATGTTATGTCAACCAGAGGTGCAATAAAGAAATACTTTGATGTTCACCAAAGCCGATGTTGCCTTTGAAGTATCTATTGGATTGTTCATTTTGTATATCTAAAAGAATTCCTCTCGAATTGTGCATCGAGGAATCAAAATCTGATACAAAAATTAAGAAATATTAAATATAATAGATATTGAGCGCCTTTTGAAAAGGTGCGTTTGGCGTTCATCTTGCAGTCAGTATTATACCTCATTTTCTCCGAACTGAAGATCACATTATCTTTTTTTGAAAACTTGTCACGATTGCCCACCTTCGAAGTTGCCAAGGAAGTCCACAAGACCAGGTTCATTATCTCCAAGGTTACTAAGAAACCTGACTATAACTCCACTTACTGTCACTGGACCTGGACCTGGAGAATCTCTTATATGAAGGCGGCCTCATTTCATCTTGTTTCTAATTTTGAATCTATAATTTGAATATGTTTAGATATTTTTAAATAAAAAGGCTTCAGTTGAATATGTTTTTTGTATTGTTTAAAAAAGATTGTTTTATTTTATCAATTTAAGAAGTTTTTTTTCACTGCATTGCCAATTAAAGGGGTTACATTTTTTTAAAATTTTAAATTCTAGTTATACTATTGAAAATATTTAATATCATCAATATTTAAATGTAAAAATTCAGAATAATTAAACGGGCAAGTATTCTAAGAACAGCTCGTCTATATTTAAAATCTGTTGAATGACTTTTACTAAATGAAACGAGAAGCACAATGTATAAGTCAAGATATAATTATGTAAATCTCAAATCAGTTCATAATTATTTGTCTTCATATTAATCAATAAATTCGTTGTCTTTGGGCATTTACTATCCACTTGACAAATATTATATTAGAAAGGAAAAAAAAGCCTGTGTGGAGTAAAAACTTTTATTTTACAAATTTTTGGAAATTCACTCCACAGACGTGTAACAAAGTACACATGCTTTTAGTTCCTTTATACTTTTATCGTTGCAAAGGGAGAATCTCTATTTTAAATATTATTGAAACGTTTGAAATTTAATAAATTTTTAATTCTTACAAATCGAGAAAATGATAATATTTTTGTTACAAAAGTAATATTTTTTATAATTAATTAAATACTGTTTTTTTCTATTTGGAGATGTCTTACGTATACATATACGTATAAAGCGACTAACGATCTACAAGTATACCAACAGTACGTTCTATATACCAATATTAAATGATACTAGATGCAAATTTTATTTGAAAAAATCGTTAAGTTTCAATTTTATGAAATTGATTTATTTGAAACACGTAAAATAAACACAACAAGAAATTATACATTTAAATGAATTTTATTAAACATAGAATTATTTAATAGAATCAAACTATACAAAACGAATCTGATTTCTTTCAATTTTAAAGTGTAAAGCGTTTCATAAACTAATAATCATATATTATGAAAACAATTTATGAAATATTGAAATATTGAAATATTTGTTAAAAATAAAGTTGTAAACAATATTATGCAAAGATAGTCTGTATGATCGTTGAAGGTATACAGCAAGTTAAAAACAAAAACAAAATGGGATGGTATGGAGGCAGGCTAATTGCAAATATTTATACATGTTCCATTTGCTACAGTTAACTTATTTATTAAATATATTGGAAGGTTTTTAGAAACCAAAATAATCATGTAATGAACGTATTTTTGAGTAATTATTAAGAAATAAACAATTAAAGTTAAGTGAATATATAAACATTTTCAAACAAAAAGATTTTCATAATTTTTCAAAACAGTAAGATACAATACTAATTTATTAATTTGAAATATTATGACCAATTTCGATATTTTTTTCATTTTATGCACAATTTCCCTCTCTTCTTGACGTCTTTATATTGATAATTAATAAAACAACAACAATGTCGAATCCGGCAACAATCGTCCCTCTTCATGACAACTGTAGAATCACGTGTTGGCAACGGTTGTAGCATTGTGCCATGGAGGGGAATTCAGATTGATTGCAGAGGACGGAGATCGTCCTGTTGAGCTTATAAGCATGTCCCGGAGAAGCGTGTCAATTGGTGTACGTCCCACCAGTCGAACGAAAAACAGCTGCTCAATAACCTCAGGATTGATACTTCTTAGTGGACTCAAGCGGAGTATGAGACGACCAAATCGAGAAGGCTGGTGTGGATACTGATAACGCTCATACTCCTCCAGAGCGCATTGAGCTTTCTCCTGTAGCTGATCGATGCGTGTGACGTCAGACAGACCGGCATTATCTGATTGGGTGAATGAAAAATTATGTTGTAGATATCGAAACAATTAGTCTATAGACTGCCAAAACATGAAAATTGTCAGCATTTTATCGATTTTGTCAATTAAATAAAACAAACGCATTATGTGTAAGTTGAACTTCATTGAACTTTACTACAAAAAGTGCGTAAAATTCAATTAGTAACCATATAAAAATAGTTACTATCCTTCGTTAATTAATTCGTTTGAGTAATTTCATTGTCAAATTATTTGTAAAATTTTAATAACTAAAATTAAAATATGTTCTTCTTTGTTTTAATTTAACAAAAAGTTACTATTTATCGACTATTATTTGGCCTTGAGCTGACCTGGATCAAACAATGAAATTGCCTTGAGACAAGCGTATTCGGCTGCATCAATACACTGAGCTTTCAGCCGTTCCACTTGATCTTGAAAACTGCGCAACTGATGCACGAAGCTGGGACCTTTGTCGTTGGTGTCCAGTCCTGACATAGCCAGAATTGGGGCAGCATGCGGGGGTAGGCCACAGTGAGCCGCACTCAAAACGAACAGTTTTGTCCAGCCGGACCGCAAAAGAGTCACTTGGTCTGCGATCTAATTAATAAATAAAGTTTTCATATATTTAGTAGGGGATAAAAAAAAGAAAATTCCACATTTAGTGGAGATGATTTATTTAAAAAATGTTTTAGCTTGAATAAACGTTATTTAAATATCGTCAAGATGTGTTACTAAGGGAAACAAATGGGTGATTTTGCTAATATAAAATGGCGCCTTACAGCATTGAAGATATAATTGCCACATTTTAAAATATATATTTCACTTTTACTACATCTTCGTCAATTGAGAATATAATGATGGGCATTTGAAACTCAAAGAATATATTTTTGAATTTTATAATCATAAAATCTTAATTTTTCAACTGTGGAGATGTTTGCTAATCAACCGTTCTATTTGGCTGCTGTCAATAAAATTACAATTATGAACAGCTATAGCTTTCAGATTCACTTTACAAAGTCTAGACTTCACTACTATATCATTTCCATGTACTATACCTGAAGTTCCGGAAAGAATGGGATATTCCTTGACCACTCAACGGCGCTGAAGAGTAATTGTGCGGCTAGTTCACAAATTCCATCAACACCCGAAAGGCCAGCCCCAACTCCACCGCTTGCAGCGAGAGAACCACCATAGCGGGTGGTAAAAGGCTCGGCCCTCAGGAGTAAGTTGATGTAATTACTGAAGTAGGCTGGTCCGATCGACGCCCCAAAGAATTGACTGTAGGCCGTCTGAAAAGCGGGGATTCGACCTTGTTGAACAGCTGAGTCAAAATTTAATAAAAAAAGTAGATGTTATAAAAATAAGAATATTATACAAGGAAATGAAATTGGGCCGCTGTTTACTTCTATTTATTTTTTAAGAATTAATAATTACTGGATAATATCTAATTATATATTTCATAAAATGGATGTTTATTAAAACTTTAAAATATTGAGTTATTTCTATACAATTCGTTACACATTTGGAAATACAACTATTTTTGGATCAAGGTCTCTCCCTCTTCGAAAGATGACCTCCAAATGTGTTAACATCAGAAAGCGTCATATTTGATTTATTTTGAAGGTTATAACACTTGTTCTTCTGTATATACGTCGGACGATATTAATCATGACTATCTCAGATGAAACCTTCCATAATGAAACTAGTTTTAGGGTCATAAAAATCTGCGTATATTTGTACCAATTACATACCACTCATTTTCTGATGAGGTGATGCAAGTAGGAACATTTGCAGGCAGCGAAAATAATAAAAGACATATAAAGATATTTTAGTAAAAGTATAACAATCTAACCCTTTATATAGCAAGGTAAATAGATTATAGTTACATTAGGACATGAATATCTAAAAGTCTCTTTCAGTTACAAAGTATTAATTAATAAATATAATGAATAAAATATGGCCTATGTCTGAATAATTCAAAGGAAAAATTATATTTTTTCGAACTTAAGAAATCCGATTTCGTGGACAACTTTAATCATTATTATCTATTCAGACATTTCAAAGCTCCTCATAAATATGTATTTGGTTGTAAATTGTTCAAAGGTTTAAATCACTGTACCAATAAGTAAAATTTATTACTTAAAAGTTATTATAACTAGTATAACTATATATATAAATAACAGATTTTTTTTCAATTCCTGCAGATGGTTACAAAATTAAACAAAAATTTGTTCGTACACTGAAAACTTTTTTACTATAATAAAATATGTAAATTTAATTCATATTATGTGTACTTTTTATAGTTGAGTAATTTTAAACAAAATTTGTGTATTTTTACAAAATTATTCAAATTTTCTAAAAAAGTGTAAAATTACACTTTTTACGAAATATATTTTATTCAAATATCTTTTAAATTTACTATAATTATTTATATTTTGCTAGCTATTTTTTTAGTAAAACCAACTAATTTTTGTTTTCAGTGTATAATTTATACACCTATGTCCTTTATTGGTTTTTATATATATATATAAGCACTTCTAAAATATTTTTATAGTATAGTGATTAAAATTTACGAAGGTTGCAATATAGATGCGTCTGTAAATAAATTGGTATTAATAACAATGACAGTGGCATAGCCAGGATTAGTGATGGGGGTTTCGTACTGAAGAGTCTGGGGCGTGCCCCCTGCGGAGTCCAGTGGCAGAGCCCTTGGTGGAGGAGTTAATGGAAATAATGTCTTTCAAATATTATTTTAAGCGATTTGAGACACAAATTTTGTTATTAAACAACAAATTGAATACCGGTACTTTTTATTTCTTTTACCCAACTTATAAATGCTATGAGTAAGGCGAAAGACCTAAAATTTAACTACACATAGAAACATATTATTGTATTTTTTTGTAACTTAGGGGCAAAATATTTACAAAAAACATAAAAATTTAATGCGTTCAAAATTTTTTATCATACGCAACAGATATACAGATATATCACAAGTTGCATCCAGAATACCTGGCATTCATTAATGGAATAACAAAAAAACACCCCAATTTTTTATTCTGTGCGAGCGGAACTCAGTCATGTGAGTGAGTGGGGCGGTGAAGGGGGCTCTTGTTCGCCCCCCACCCCCTGCAGGCAAAGATAAATCGTAAAATTAAAAAAAATTGATCAAATTGATCAAATTATACCACTCGAGAATATAATAAATTATTTAAGATAAATCTTATTAATTTTGTTAAAATTATTTAAAATTTGAATATTTAAAATAAATAAATATCTGTTTTAATATTACCTTACTTAATAACTTGAGAATATTTTTAATTTAAAGAATTTTCGTTAATTTCTGCACGAGACTGGATACGCTCATTTAAAACATGAAAGAATCCAAACCCTTCTCACTACCAACGATTCTTCAGTCTTACGATTTCAAAAGTGAAACGCTTAAAGGTTGTGGTGTGGAACAAAGAGTTAGCCAAAGTGGCACGCGTGCTTGTCCCCTTGAAGTGTGATCCCTAACTGCCCCACGGAGCAGGGTAGAGCGAGGAGAGGGGTACATACGTCATGACTTCTTCTCAGAGGACTGTGGTGGTATAACCAAATACTGACCATTGCAGATTGTTCTTTCATGAATGACATTATACTATTTTTAATTTGACTGCGAGGACGGGAAGGCTTCAGTGGTCTAGTATGCGAGTTGGATTTTTAATTATGTTTTTGCCTGAGCATGTGCATTCATATATAGTTCAGAGTTGGAGAATTTAGACAACTATTTAAATGAAAAATATTCAGAAATATGAATTATATTTAGATTTTAATATTTTAAATTAGTATTTTTATAATTATTAATAATCGATATCGTTAAAATTATAACTATTATTATTACAAATTTGTTTTATTGTTTCATAATTCAAATTGAATTTATTTTAATTACGCACATAATACCAAAACCAATATTTATTTAATAATGTTAGAATAAACAATTATTTCAATTCATAGATCAGATACAGATTAAAATTACGACAACTTGCAGGACTTAATAGTATAAATGGTAATACTTTCCTAATATTACAAATCGGAGGGATTTAACGAAAATCTTTACAACTTAAAAAATAAATCAATGAATTAATTTCAAATATTATTTGTAGTTTAAATTAAAAAAATCATGGGTAATACATTAATTGTCCTCTTTTAATGTAACCTAAATATTTCCATTGTTTTAAAAACGTATGGTATAATGCAGATTAATTATTAATTGTCAAATCTTTAACATATATGAGCAAAGAGTGGATTTTTAATTATTGAGCTATATAATTATGCATGTTTAAGATAATATAAGTTAATTTATATTAAACATATTTAAAACAAACTATTTTTCTCCACAACGAATTCGCTTGTAAGCTTCTTTCTGTGGGAATTTTAATATTATTTATATTAATTATCTTCTATGAATAAAAACTATAGAACAGTTATATATACATGCTTGTAATAAATAATTGACCCTCATGTTCAGGAGGTTATATATTCTTCGGTAATGAGCAATTAAAATATATGACTTTCCTTATAATATATGAAACAATTTACGCTGACGATCGTATTTTGACCTTTTTTATATAATTGTCCACAATAAAAAGAAAATATTTTTTTCGCATTGGTTATTGTCCATAAAGCAGAATCTAAATGAAATGAGATTAATTTGCTACAAATATGTATATATATGCGATATATACTGACCCAAATTATACACAAGGGATAAATAATCATTAACTTTGTAAATTAAGAAAACTTTCTCCAAAAGAAACAACTTACTTAATATTGAATTACAAAAATATATACCTCATATTTACATACATGCTATTTGTATAGAATGGAATCTAAAGATTTCTGAGATATTGAGATAGCTGCCATTTTGAAAATACTCCATTGAATTTAATATTCAAGTCGGTATAAGATTCTGGCACATTAACAAAGTTATTAATAAAATTTAATAATAAATAGATTTCTTATTTCTTCAAAAATATCTCCAAAAAATTAATTTAATTCTATATAATTATATAAATGTAAATGTAAATGTAAATATTAATATTTTTTATTTTATTTTATATACTTTATACAATAAAATAATACTTTCAAAATATTTTTTTTTTAATTTTCTTACCTTCTTTTCGCATTCCCATTTTTAGACACTTTTGAAACCGACACGACTGGCACTGATTTCTGTGGTGAACATCAATTGGGCAACCATGGTTACCACGACAAGTATACGTCAACTTTCTTCGTACAGACCGCTTGAAGAAGCTCTTACAGCCCTCACACGTAAACTGGCCGTAGTGCTTACCGCTGCTCTTGTCTCCACACACCACACACTCCACGTTGGGAAGCATGCTCGTCGATCTTTCTCCAGTGACGTCATCCCCGTCCTCGTCACTGATTGGCTGATGCTGTTGATGCTGGTCAGGAAGGCCTTTGTCCACCGCACAACCAGGCCTACCTTGAGAACACTGACTTGGGATGTCATCCGTCGGCGGTCTGCCGGATAGAGCAGGCAGCCAAGATGGTGGCGACAGAAGATTTGGTAACCATGGTAACGCATTGGACATCCCTCCTCGTAGAAGCATGTGTTCCGCAAAGCATTCAGGAATTTCCGAAGGAGACCAAAGTTTTTCGTTACACGTCATTATAATTGAATTTTGTGTTGTTCATTGTTTTTTAGGAATCGCTTATATATGAATATTTCAGAATAGTCGTAAAATATTCGCGCCGTATCATTTTACCTCTTCATTGGAGGAAAAATTCGCGGAGAAATGAAAGTTTATAAATACAAAAAAAACTGAAAGCCAATCAGAAACGACAGCATGTAATCTGCGTATAAATCACACATTATATCCTAATGAATTTGCTTCAATATTTCATATTTCAGAATTTAATAGTCATTACAGTAAAAATTAATTATATTTAAAAATGTATCAAATGAAAAATATAATAAAACAATATTTTTTATAAATGTTCTCTTGCGTTGATAAAGACTTGTGGTTGAAAAGTCTGTTAAAAATCTCTTGATTGATTTTAAATTAAAATTTTATTTATTTAATTTTTTATGTTATTATAGTTTTGGAGGTTTCATTTTTTGAATTTTTATTATATGCATCTGTGACACTCTGTCATTACGATATTATATAATAGCATTTTCTATACGAGTTTATTTAAAATTTTAAAAAAATTGATGTAGGTAAAAAACACCATGTGCTAAACTTCGAGTGTGAAATTGATTTTATACCTGCGTGATTGTATATATTATAATTCTAGAATTGTTGTGGATGATTATCAAGGCATATAACAGCAGACCTATATTTGAATTTTTCATATTTGAGATGGTTTTATTTAACATCTTTAAGAAAATAATTGTTTCAAATTATACATTTTTCAATTTGTAATATTTGGTTATTTCAGTAATAAAAATGATACAATTCATTATAATGTTGTAGACTATAGCTTTCGATTGATTGTTGAGTATTCAAATTATTGCGTATTTACAATTTATTTTCATCGCTTTTTACCAATACTTTTATTAAATACAATTTTATTTGTATATATATACTATACCTTTTTTTTCAGGGGAAATTAAACAATAATACAATATAGTCGAAATGGTACGTATAGCTAATTAAATATTAACGTGATATTAACATATACTTTGAAAATATACAATTAAATACAAACTATATATACATAAAATAAAAGTAATATAAAATAAAAGCAGCCTCTGTTAAGTTAACCGCCATAAATTTATATTTCAAAATAGGCAAAATTTACACATTGTTTTTTATCTTTTATATTAGATACATTCTGTGTTTTATTGTATATTTCTATTATGTGCCAATTTAAAATAAATCGACGTATATTTTATATTCATTCTTTAAAAAAATGATAAATTTCAAAAATAATGTAATTTTTACCAATATGCATTTCATCAAACAATTTCCCTTATATTATATAGAGACTGAATTTTTTTTAAATGTTATTAAAAAGTTGGCTGGTGTGCAGTCGAAGCCGTCAAGCGAATCAAACGAAGATCATCCAAGTGAAATATGTACCTCATTAGCTCCAATACGAACCAGCAAGTGAAGTCAATGGCAAAGGGCGCACTTTGCAAATGAGTAGGCTCTGGAGCGTGGAAGACGCAGACACCCTTCGAGCATGTTTAACTTTGATTGTTAGCCAAGCAAAAGCGTGTGACCATATATCAGATTATAAGTTACCCAAGAAAACTGCTCAGAGCGATAACAGAAATTAGATTTCAACCTCGCAGGCTAATCCTGCAGACAGATTTTTTCACCTTATACAACTAATTAAATAAAATTCTTGGAATGTTTCAACTCCAAGACCTTTGTGATTGATTTAATTTATTACTTTACTCGCTGCAAATTATAATAATTTTGATAATAAAATTAACAACAATATTTATGGCTTATAACACATCAAGATTTATATATAAAAAAAAGAGAACTCGTAATTTTCTTCAAGATTAATAACATCCCGTATTTTTAGATGTAAATTGTATACTTTGGGGGTTTTGACGTATTTATTCCTGTTTTATTGTACCCAAGTTCAAAATCTTAATGTTGAGTGTTCTTCACGATTCCGTGCTGCTACAGAATTATGACAAAAAGGTAGAACCCAAATTTCCACGCGCGCAGACTCAGCCAAGCCCTGTTCACTGACATATTTACGTTTTTTCAATAGAGGCTTTAGTTTTATCGCGGCTTATGGTGCTACCCCAGAGTGATCATACTCGCCTAGTTCCCCCCCAGACTCGTCAACCAGCGTGCCGGGAGCAAAAAACTATATATCGGTGCTTAGCCTGCTCCCAAAAAAAGGTGTTGCCACTTACTCCCACAGGGAGGAAGGAGGGACATCAACGCGGTGGTCAGGTGTGACCACTAGACACAACTGGCAATTAAAAAGCCGATGGTAATAACTGGGCTTTTTTCCCGACCAGCAGTGGCGACATTAGTACGCGCTCCTGTCACAGATTAGCCGAACAGCAGCTCTGTAAATTGTTAAGAGTGGCAGAAAGGAATCTATTTCCCAACAATAAAGCGAAGTTGATGCGTTTTTCAGTGTCAATGTTTTTCATTTAATCGGTATAATTTTGATTTGGGTTATTAAATTGGTCGGTATAGTTTATTTTTTAAATTGACTTTGAGAAAAGTTGCTGCACACGGCATTGTTCAAAGTAATTACCTTGTTTGCTTCCGATAGCTCATAAGGTGGGAACTATATCGATAAAATTTTATTTTTAGTTTAAATAACTGCACTACTACAAAAGTATCTAGAAACACTGAATTATTTGCATTTTCGGATTTAGAATTTTAAAATAACATAATGAAATAAATTTTATATTATATATATAAAAATATATCAGAGTAATATATATATATCCACTTATAGATCTTTTAATAACTCCTAATTTAACCATTTTATGTAAAAATTATTCTAAAATAATTAATAATTAATACAACAACAATAAAACTAATTTTAAGACAGACAACATTAACAAAGTTTTATTCCCTAATATATTGAGAATAAGGCGCCAAAAAGAATTTTAAACTTATACTTTCATCATTTCCTTAAGCAATTTTTATATAAACACCTCTTTCTTTATTAAGTTTATTTATCAAAAAATAATTGAAAAAGATTGAATTCAACTTTAACTAAATACTTGTAAATTTATGTTTCAATTTAATTAACTTTAATAATAAATTCTTTTATAGTAAATAAGAATTTAAATGGTCATTAAATTTATTGACAATTACAAATATATATAGTTGCATAACTTTTATCAATTATATCTATTAACAATTAAAAATGGTTGCACTTATAATAAAAATAATAACATTTTTATAATTTTAATTATATAGGTTTACTTTATATATCAATTTTACGTGTTTGTTGGATGTATTTTCCACTGCGCCGTTTGAAACAAATTAGCTTGTTGGTTTGACTTTGAGGCTAATATAGCAGAGATGAAAAGGTATGCACATCCATTTGAAGACGCCCTAACCCTCCCCTCTACATCAAAACTAACGAGACGATTTCTAGTTTGAATCAAGGTGCAGAAATGGTGTATATTTCCTCTCCTGCCATCTATATTATTACACTGATCATAGATGTCTCTGTTTAAGATGTAATTAATAAGGATGTAATTATCTCGAGTAGGAAGGATTTGACCCGAACAACGTCCTGTAGATTTTCATCACTTTATTAGAAGTCATTTGCTTAGTGTTATTTAGAGAATAACAATATATAGACTAATACCTAGTTGATAAATAAAACTCTATCATTTTATGTGGAATATGGTTTCGGGCATAACATTATAAATTTACATGTTTAATACTGTAAAATCTCAAAATATTAATTAAACAAAATTATTTTCACTATTTTTTAGATTTATTAAATACAATGATTTCTGCTCTTGTGAGTATTTTTAGTGAGTAATTTTGTAAATTATATTTACTTAACCAATTATATGTATACTAATATGTATGTCCAATTATATCAATTTACTTTTACTAAAATTTAATTTTAAAAACGATTTCTTTGGTCAGTTTTCAGAAACTGGTATTGGAAAAGATATTTAATGCTTTCATTTAGTAAATAGTTAAATTTATTCAACTAAATGTAAAAGGCTCGTTATAATTCAAATAATTCATATAATTAAAATAATCGGTGAACAAATAATTATTAGTTTGGTATTTACATCTCAAGATTGAATATTTTACCTCACTTCGTTCGGTAAATTATAATTTTAAGAAGTAAATTTTTCTATAATTCACCTCTCTTTGTCTGTATTTCTGTATAAAATTAACAATTTAGTACAATTAATACATATATAAAATATCTTCAACCTTTTATTTCATTATATTAACAATATGTTACTGTTAGTAGTATGCTATAAATTACCCAAAAATATTTTTTTTAATATGCAGTGTGTCCACGCCAACCTCGCGGAATTCTAATATTAAATTAGGAAAGTTATTTTATGTATTTAATATGAAATATACTATCAATGTAAGTATTTGTATGGATATCTCTATACAAAGAAAGCTTTGCTTAAGTTTTAAACAATTGCAGATCGAGTGTGTATATACCATAGACATTACACTAATAAATTTAGTTGTATTTATTAGTGTAATGTCTATGGTATATACCCTCTATAGTTTACCTTCTTCATATTTTTATAATATATGATAGTAAGATTTATATTGAAGAATTTTGAATTATAAAAATTAAAAATAATTAAAATTACTTCATTAAATGTCATATGTGTGTGTGTGATTGAGGAAAATTGGCTTTTTTAGATTTTGTTAAAAAAATGTATACAAAGTAGAACCAAGATTTTACGTCAAGATCTTCTACCTTGTTTCATCATATACGTAATACAATGTATAGTGTGATTCTTAATTAAATGTAGTTTTTGATTAATTCAAAACAAAAAATAAATTCCAATCCAAAATTTATTTATATACAAATATAAAATTAAAAATGCATTAATATTTCAACTAGCAAACGATGAAATGTTTAAAGATAATGTCCTTCACATTCAATAATAAGTTCCAGATCTCGAGTCAACTTGTGGAGAGACTTCAGCATCATTTGTTTCGTAAATGTTGGCATCTGCACCTCCAAAAATATTTCAAGACCACGTTTTGAAATGAAGTCAAGTCGGTTGCGTATACTGATTCATAACGAAGGAAAATAAATCTATCACAAAGATTTACATCCGGAGAATAAGGGGATTGTGTCACCCTCTTGATGTTCTTCTCTTGCCGGAATACGGTAGTGGCATTGGAGGTATGTGGTGAATTGACGTGAATTAGTTAGATATTCTCCATCGGCAGAGGTTGAGGCAGTGCTGCAAAGTGATTATACGAAGAAAGTTTATATAGACCTCTGAGTCAACCGTGTCACTGACAACTTCAAAAAAATGTTCTCCTCTCAATGAAACAGCCACAATCGATCGATGTCGACATCAGTTTTCTGTCATGTGTGCTCCGCTTTGCAGTTTGAAGATGGTCTCCATCAAGACCTAACCTCTTAAGAGCCTGTTATTTGCTGGTTGGAGTTTTCTTAAGTAAAACCATTTTTCGTAAATTATCACGAGATTCTTTTGAACAAGCCGAGATCCCAAAGACTAGCATTGTAATACAGAACTCGACACGACATTGACGGTTCAGGTCCTTAAGGATGTGAGGGACCCATCGTGTACGTATCCACATGAGTTCTAGATCGTCGTTGAGGATATTGCAGATCAGTTTGTATGACATTCCTTTCAGTGCAGGGACCAACATACGGATTGATAAAAGTATTATAGTCAGTAATTCGTTATTTATTAATTAGTGATTGATGTTCTCTATGGCCTCCGTCCGTACAGCGCTCATTAGTCATCCTTGTCCTGGAGAATGATTGAAACTTAATCGAGTACCATCTGAAAATTCTTTTGAAATTCGCTGCACTTGACGAAGGTTGACTGTTCCATTTGGCCAGGCGGTTTCTAAGTGTTCGGGAATCTGAACAGCACACACGTTACTTCGACGTAAAGTTTCAATAAATGTACATACTGTAAACAGAAAATTCCATGTTGATGAAAATACAAAAACTGTTTAAAATATACTGCATTATATATTATATTGAATAATAGATTTTATTTAAATTTAAACCGCATTTTGAATAATAGATTTTATTTGAATTTAAATCCATAGAATCATAGAGGCATTGATTACGTA
>JAUZNC010058862.1:36066-47296 GCA_034780395.1 Vannuccia rotundouncinata
AAATGTTTTAATGAAAAGACAACTTGTACACTTATGTGCTAAATATTATCATGATATGTATAGTTCATGCTTTCTAGTATCCGTAATTCTCACAGATTATAGGGTAAGTCAACAAAGACTTTTTTAATAAAGTAGGACACACTGTGAATAATTATTTAGTTAGACGTGAAAATTAAAGTGACACATACATTCTAGAATTCTGACTGACCGACAAACTACATAAACGACTCTTAGAGAGAAAACCATAGAGATACAACTATACTATACATTATATAGAAAAAACCATAGAGATATAACTATACATTATATAGAGAGGAAACCATAGAGATGTAACTATACTAGAAGGACATCTATGCAAACATAAATGAGTTAGCTAAATTAAAATATCCTCTAGAAAACGTATTATCAATCACCTGTTTTAATATAAAATAATGATAGAACTTATGCCCACGATTTAACAAAAAATAATATGAAGAAAAAAATAAATACCTACAATTAGAAAAAGACAGAATGACAGTTCAACTTATTATTAGGTAATAATAATTCATAGTCTAACTCTAATCAACTATTTATTACGGCGGCAACGTTAACAATAATCGAAATTGAACTGGATACGATAGCGACGCAAAACCAGACGAAGATCAAAGCATCAAAATAAAACCTTTCACTAGTATCTTTTGCTTCGATTCACAATTCAGGATGCAGGTTAAAGATTCAAGCTGTGCTAAATGAGTGTCATGAAATAGCTGCCATTTAAACTCAAAATCGATATTATTATTAACAGTTAAAGGACAGTATGTTTTAATGAATCATCGATATTAAATAAAACTAATTTATAAATACTAATTAATACAGTGCATTGAAGTTGTAACTATAATATTAATTATAATATTGTCTGTGTTTAGGACATGTTTACACACGATTTGTAGAATGTGCAAAGTTCTATTATAGGACGATTGTATCAAAATAATTACGAGGCGTTATGTTTTCAAAATAATCACAACAATAAAGAGATATTTCAGTCTTTATGAATGATGATTGTATCACAAAGAAGTCTTGTCAAAGTAAACTCAATCCAGTATAGTTGAAAGGTAGAGCTCACCTGGCTCTTTGATCCTGTTTTTGTTGCGTTAATAATTCTTCCAGTTGGCCGCAAGTTCTCTTGTGCAGCGCTCTTTCTCTCGTCCAGTCAACTTCCTGGGCTCGATGTGTCTCTAGCTGAGCCTCGAGTTGCCTACACCTAGCTGCCAAGTCGTCTCGAGAAGTTCGAAGCTTTTCCATCTCCTGCACAAATTGAGCATTATTAATTGTTTAATGAATCAATCAGATGTATTTTAAAAACAAAGTTTTAATATTATTTATCAAATATAGTGTGTTTGCTTGAAATTAGGTCGAAGGAAAAAATCCAACAGGTAAATTATAATAATGTAACCCTAAGATTATACGGATCAATTGATTATACTACTTATAAGTAGTAGGTTTAGAATTATGAATATTTACATTAATCAAAATATACAAGCTGAAAATGGTAGGTATTAGATTTATTCGAGATTTAAAATGTTAAAAAACGAATTTTCAGGGTTCTATAATATTTATAATAACACACCTGATTGCACACAGACAATTGTCCTTCCGCCTCCGTATAAACACCTTCCATTTGATGATATTTGGTCATCTGAGCAGTTATTCTGTCCAACTTGATAACTAGCTCTTTACTCTCTTGTTCCGATTGTTCCTTCGAGATGGTGAGATGACGAAGGCGGTTCTGAAGTTCCTTTACCAACTAAGAGCAGAGAATGTATACAATTAAAACAAGTAACAGAAATCTCAGTGTGTAACCCTTCTCCATCCAATTGTTTAAGGCCTCCTACACTCACCACTTTATCACCTCCTCTGTCAGCCTTATATTTATCCGCCTCAGTTTGAAGTAGTCTCAGTTTCTCTTTCATTCCTTCCTCCCTCCTCTGAACTTCCTGCACAGTAGCTTCAACTGCAGCCAAAGAAATCTTCGTGTTGCGGAGATCCTCCTCAAGACGAGACACTGTAGCCTCATGTTCCGCGCTGTCCTAAAAGAAGCAGCAAATAATATTGTTCTATTGAAGATGCCAACCGCAGATGAATATTTCCAATACACAATAAGTTAACTTGTAAATAATCTGTCTTAGACAAAAAGAGACCTGTTTCAGTTTCTGGTTGAGATTCTTTCTCTCTTTCTCGATCTCATCTCTAGTCGAAGCTAGGTGTTTGTTTTCCTCATTGATACGGTTCAACCGAGAATCCAGATTCATATTCGTCTCCTTGAGAGCGTCGGACCTTCGTCGCAAAGTCCTATAGGATATGTGCAAAAGTCGATAAACCAAGAATGAAAGAACATACAATTTATGGGAACAAAACTGTCAAAATAAACCATGAAAATGAACACAGAAAGCACGCAATGTTCATTATATAGTATAAAATTACAGATCAGGAGGGTGTTCGAGAGACATCTCATAAACTTATGAGGGCCCATTAAGCAAGCGTTCGAGAGAACTAAAAATCAATACTTTTATTGAACTCTCATTATGTGCGCGTTCCAGAGAGACGTCATAACATACCGGTCTGGTGAAAGTCTAATGAGGGCAGATCGATAACTCTTATTAGGGGACGACTTACTTGACTTCAGAATCCACCTGCTCCTGACCTTGTCGCCGTATCTCTGCCAATTCCTTGGTCATCATGTCCACCTTTTGACTGAGCTCCTTGTTCAACTGGAATACATTGTCAAGACACCGACAGTTAAATATCAAACTTTGGAGCAGCGCAAAGCGACAACTTACCGCCTGTTCCTGCTTCAACTTGTCGTACTTATCCAAACGATCGTCCATGTACTTGTCGCACTTCTTCTCCAACTCCTTTCTTTCCTCTTTCATTGAGGATAGTTGAGCACACAGCACCTTTAGCCAAAGATCACATAATATAGAAATGGATTTGCAACACGGATAAATAATTTGTATGTCCGCACCTCTATCCTATCCGCTTGTTGCTTTTGCATGAGTCTGGTAGCGGATGCTTCTTTGTTGGCGGCTTCAGCGAGCTGAGCAACACGTCTAGTCAACTCTGCTACCAATTGCTCGTTATTCTCTTCTGCGACAAGCAGCTTCTTCTTCTCTGTATTGTCTTCCGCTTCTTTTGTTTCAGAAGACTGGTCGTTTGCACGTATTCGTAAGATCAATTCCTCTACCTAATACAAAACAACAAATAGGTGCAATAGTTAATTTTACAGAAATATCAGATATACTACTTTGAAGGAGATAAGTAGTACTTAAAATAATATTATAATAATAGAACTATTCGAGTTAGTAAATATATCTAAATAAAACTCACAGTATCTTTCAAGTTAGCTATTTCAAACTGTTGTGACGCACATAACCTGGTCTTTTCCTTCACTGTTTCTGACAAGTGCGAGTTCTCCCATCTGAGCGACTGCACTTCAGAGTCACATTTCAACTCAGTCTTTTGCTTTTGTAGCTTCAACTAAGGTGCAGAAAGATCAGAGAGCAAAAGTTGAATAAATTTCATTATATTATTTCTGAAAAATGAGGCCATCCAAATATACACAACACTAATAAATAGGTAAGTGTTGCTAACCTTCAATGCTTCCTTCTCCTTGACAACAGATGCTAGCTTTTCATTGGCCGTGGCTAATTCTTGTTTGGTATCGGAGTTATGTTCCGTTAGAAGAGCTAATTTGGCGTACATGGGTTCCATTGCACGATCCATCTCCGCACGTTGAAATCTATAAAGGGGGAATACTATGAAATAGATATCTCCTATGTTATAGCATAATTCAATAAAATCACTGGAATATATTATAGATAACTATTTAATAAGCTCACTTAATAGTTCTCTCATAATAGTCCTTAAATCCTTTAAGATCTTCATCCATCTGTTTGATCATTGTGTCTTTGTCTTCGAGTTGTTTCCGATGCATCTGAAGGCATTAAAGAGAAATATCGATTGTGATCGAATGCACCTATCTATAACTTCCAATATCTAGGTAATTATTCAACTTCAAACTGATTTTTATAAATTATTCTCCTTCAGAACTGTGACAGCGAGAGACTGATATTGACGTTTTCAGAGCACTATTAAAGCAAACGTTTCTGTCAGCCTTTTATCTATAGCGATGTTCTAATTCTTTTGACTACAATAACAATTACCTATAATCTAAAGAAAAGATTGGACGAGTTGTATATGACTAAATATAAAGAAGATAATAATTTAAACTTATATTCAGTAAATCTCAATATATAATCAGCAATATGAGCAGTTTCACCTCGTCCATTTTTTCCCTGGCCGCTCGTTCCCTCTCCAGTTCGGTATGAGTGGAGTGTAGTCTCGTCCGCAAGTCTGACAATTGCACGTCTGTTGTTGAATGTGTCAGCTGACTGTGGGCGGTCAACTTAGCTTCAAATTCCTCCAAGCTCGTGTTTAGAGCGTCTCGAGATTTACTAGAAAGCATCAACATAGCTAACATCTTCGAGTAAGATTTATAACAATGAAGAAATCTAAATCATATTCAGTAACTCTGTAAGAACATAATATTGCGTCTGTATTTAAAAAAATATTAATCGTAAAACTTTTTCAATAAAACACGAATATTGAAACGTGTCCACTTTAAATTTAAATCGATAAAGGCTATCACAAACTTTGCTGAAAAGCTGCCCCCCAAAGAACTTCTGGCCATGCTGTGTCGTCCTAAGACCTTGACATCAGAAGGTATGATAGACTCCCGGGCGATTGGCTCAAAGTTGGAGGTGTCCTCTTGACTTGATAGCATGGGTATGTGAGGGGGTTTGCCTGGGACAAAGAGGGATATGATTGTGTGCAATATTAGTAATAGGATAACCAAATTTATCGCGCATACTAACATTGCTGCAAGTTATCAAACTGCAAACCCTTGAAGAAGGCGTGTTTGATGGCCCCTTCGTAATTAATTCTATCGTCGGCATCTATGAGAAGTTCTTGTATTAAGGAGATTGAATCTGTGCTAACTTCTGCATCGTCAGGAAATGTGAGACATGACTGCGGATGAAAAAGAGGAAAGAATCATTGTATAGCGTAAGTAAGCAGATTCAAATTTAACATATTAACAATCCATTTTAAAGTGTGCACCATAAAGTATCTCTCTTGAAGTGTGTAAAATAAGAAGCCAAATATAACAATTCCTACCTTAAATGTGAGTATATTTCGAAGTGTTTTGATAGAAGAAGCCTCGTCCGTAAAGGGAGCGTTGCCATAAAGCATCTCATAAAGAACCACACCCACCGACCAGAAATCTACTTCAGGACCAAATTCTGCTGGACGGTCACGAGTGGAGTCCACCATGTTCAGTAATTCAGGGGAAATGTAGTCACGAGTTCCCACGGGTAGAGAAATCGTCGATGCCTACAATGAGGAAGAGAAATTCATGTGTGAAATGAGAAGTCGAGTAAATTAAATAGTAATATATTTCGAAACAAATGAAACCACAATAATGTGAATAATAAAGTGAAGCCAGATAATAAATTGATACAATATTTTAAAAATTCACCCGTCCGTTTTCATTCATTTTAGAACTGAAGCCAAAATCGACCAGCTTGACATGACCATTGCGGTCAAAGAGAATATTTTCAGGTTTGATGTCCCTGAAAAAAAAAGAATGAAAACATACAAGAGATTAACTTGAAAACTAATTAATAATCATGGAGAATAATCATTGCTCACCTGTGAATATATCCTAATCGGTGCACAGCATGGATTGCCTCGATAATTTCTGCAGTGTAAAATCGGGTTTCTTCCTCATCCATTATTTTTAATCTAAAATGATCAATTTGTCTAAGATGAAGCTCAAAATATTGAAGTTTTATCTAAACAATTCGAACCTGTTGAGCAAGAAAAACAAGTCGCCCCCAGGATGATAGTCCATTACTAGATAGAAGTTATACTCGTCTTGGAAGGCCAGATACAAACGGGTCAACCAAGGACTTTGAGCCTTCGATAATACGTCCCGCTCTTCCTGAAATGATCGAAGATTTTCCTCTACCTTCCCGGATGCTTCAGGTGACCGACGCTGCACCTTCATAGCGTAGACATCCTGCGATTTCTTCTCACGAACGACGTAAACAACAGCGAAACCACCCCGCCCAATGGTTGTCTTTACCTCAAAATCTTCCACACAGACCTGCGTCGTGTCCTTCTTCGTGGTTGACATTGGATGTTTTGAGTTATCAGCTTCATAGGGGAGCACAAAGGTAAATTGTTTCATATTAGTTTTATACATTTTCAAGCTTTTTTTAAGTGGCAATTGGAATTCAAATAAAACTTATTAAAATTAGGATTTAAGTAATCGTAATAATAATTTAAATTTTATAATAATAATATATATAGTAATAATATAGTTTTATATAGTAATAATAATAATTTTATCTTAATAATAAACAATAAATAAAACAAAACAATAAAAGATAATAAAAGATACAAGGAAAGAAAAAAACAAGCTTTTATTCAAAGATAAATTTAATTAAAACATCATAGATAATTAACAATCTGTACAAAAGAATTAGTAAAAATATAGCGCTATCTACACAAGCACACATAACTATTATACAGCAAATTTTCGTACATACACAGCCAAATAACACGAATCTATGAGATATATATTGCTTTAAGTTCTTTTAAAAATATATACAATTCTTGAAAAGTTGATAGAAAAGGTTCAATTAAAAAATAATACATAATCCACCCATATACAGTCGATTTAAAATAATATCTATTTTGTCATTGGGATTGAACGAAAGGCCTCTGCGAGTGGTTCTAAGTGTGCCAAACTCTCTCGTTTGACCGCTTCTGTAAAGAGCCCAGTCAAGAAGTCCACGTACTGCCTCAACTTCTCCTCAGCGGCATGCAGAGCAGAGGGTTCTGGTTTCCTCCAGATCCGGGCTACTCCAAGGCCCATTGAGAGTAGGTTAGCGACAGCTTGCTTGAGCTGGCTAGCGGAGGTCTCCAGGAGACAGGCTCTGTGCACACTGCCGATAAAGCGAGAATGGACAGTGCTCAAGTCACATAGATCTTGGCAGGAGTGAAGGTTACTTAAGAAACAGAGAAGTATGGAATGTATGCGTGTCATGTTGAACTGGTGCAAACTGTTCACAATGTGGAGCATTTTATGTCGCAAGATATAGCAACGTGCTGTCCACGTGTTATCCTCATCAGAACTCGTGAAGCTTAGCTGGTCCAAGCAGAACTTGACATATTTCACCTGAGAAGAAAACAGATTCTACTGTAAACTAAGAAAAGGTTTATGTAAATGTTGATATTAGATAAAAGAATTAACGGTAGTATAGTTTCATCATAATTATATAGTCAATGATAAATCTGAACTGGGAACAATCCGAATTGTATACAATTCAAATTGAGAGTACCAAGAATATCGATTAAATCATCACTGCCCTGTATTTATAGTACACGAATTATATTTTTAGCAGCGTATTTAGCTGCAAACTGAGTTTAATTACAATTATGAAGTCTGTCAAATGGCAAAACTAGATGATTTAAAACAATTTGTATCTATAGTTTAGAATTAAATATTGAATGATACGTTATAGTCAATGAATGAGTAAACAATCCCAAAAATTAGGAATATTAGAGAAATAAAATTGAGAACTCTATTTTTCTATAAACAACAGTAAACAATTACCTGCAACAAAAATTGAAATACCCGGTTATATTTCGCGAGGCAATCTTCGGTTATGACGAAATAAAGCGGCCAAGAAACGGCATAGTTTAAATTTATTTTAAGAAAAGCATCAAGACAAAAGAGGTCTACATCCGTTTCTCCAGGTGTTGAATCCATCGAAATCCAGAACTTTTTTGCCTCACCATCGAACTTTTCGACTAGACACTCTCTCAGGTGTAAATTCAGAACAAGCAAATCGCACCAATCCTCCCGATTTTTCATTCGTTGGAAGATGTCCCAGGTAAAATCATACATTGTATCACCGGCTTCCATCAGATAAACAGCACGTAGAGTGGACATTGTACGACGAAGCTGGAGTTTGTCATCATCCAATAAAACCGACATAAGTTTGCTCGTTATGCTTTCGTGACGTTGTGATATCAACTCGTCCAAAGCGGTAGCAATCTTTACCTGCAGGACGGACCTAGACGAGTTAATCGACGAATCTTGACACTGATTTATATCGGTGCTATTAATAGAGGGTAGTTTGGGTTGATGCATTGAGGCGAACAGACTGTGAAATACGTTGAGATAGAGTTTATCGTCCATATCATTGAGTGGATATTTACCCATATGAAAAGGTGGAACAACGCTACTAGGTGCACGGATCCTGGAAATCTTAGTCACGTTACAGTCATCATTAAAAGGCAACAATTCCAATTCAATGCGTTCGATAAAACTTCCTGGCTCTACGATTACATTCTTGACGACATCTGGAAGTCGACACTCAGCAGCGATATCTTTAAGCAGGTCAACCGATTTAACTGTAACAATGAGTTTCCCTACAAATGGATGTAATAGGAGTGGCAGACCTGATAATAGTTTGCCTCTGTCGGTATACTTAAGTGAGTACGCTTCATTCCAGTAATTGGGATCTTTCGGATCAATATCCGATTTCTTGGTCAAAAACAAATCGTCCCAAACATAACAAGTTTGACCAGAGAGTATCACGTCCATCGAATGCAAATATGGTTCAAACGTTCGCACAAATAGATTTTTAATCCACGTGAACATCCATAGATCTGATTGGGTAATTGCCAGTGAGCACTGTGCGTCATAAATATGATTAATCAAGTTGATGACCGTGCTATCCCAAGTAAAAGCTTCAAATCTCCCTGCTGTTGCACCAAGAATTATGTCCCGCACTGTGGAAAGTCGCCAGAACCAAGGCTGGAGTTGCGTGTACACTGACAATAGAGTATGCGTCTCCTGCTTTCGGACACGTTCCTCCACTTTTTGGACAACATCATAGAAGACATGTTGAAAGCAACTCAGTTGTCCGGCAAAGGTTGATATCGTCTTTGATATTGGGGTACCCTTGGAATTCAGAGACCTGATATATCTACACACGGATTCAATACACTGGAGCATACTGCCCCACCTTAAATACTGATGAAGACATTCATCAAGCGCTCCATTCGTAAGATGCGGTACTGCAATTGAATGCGATATTTGATAGCAATTTTTAGTCGCAAGCAAGGGATTGAACTGACGTTGAAAAAGGAAAGAGTCCTCAGCCCCCTGAAGCATCCAAAGAACCTCCCTTAACACTTGAAACTCTGACATAAGTTGTCGTTGTGATTCCAGAAAGGTTTCATGATCTACGCGCGAAAGATAGGATCCCCAATCGATACGTATAGCATTAGCTCGATTGTTCGTGATTTTAACTTCAGTATCATTCGATTGCCAATATTCGGGTTGAATCATGCTATCCTTCAAAAGAAGTTCAACTTTATGTGAAACCTCCTTATGCACGTACTCAACTTCACGAGGGATTTCAAGTACAACATTTGACAGGTTTATATCCGGATGATCTTCCATGACATTTCCATCTTCTTCTCTCTCCGAGTTAGAATCACTATCGTTATAATCCTCTCTGACAAGATCCCCAATGTCATCCATAAGGAGAGCATGCCAGTCCTCTTTACTGTCCATTTCAAGAGCATTGGTATTGATCTGAAGATGTTGTTGTTCCTCAAAAGATGTTCGCAGAGGCGTTTCATTCATTTCAAGCAGGAAAAAAAGAATATCCATATGGGACTGGGTCGATGGATAACCTTCGTCGTGCAAAGGAGTTACCAAAAACTCGTCAACCAGACTTCGTAGTTCTTTGGCACGACCAGTATCAGAATGAATGTTAAACTTTTCAATAAGACCATCGATCCGACGATTAACTTTGAAGGAGTCGGTATCCAGATAGCGATTAAACCGGACATTGGATATTGAGAACTTGCGGCACAGTTTGTAATTCTCTTCATGTGGGGAAAATCCTGTCACTGCACCAATAAGTTCTTCAACCAATTGCAGTTGGACTCGAGATAAGTTCTGCATGTTTTATGCGATTGTCTCTGGAAGAAAAGGTTAATTATAAGTTAATTTTTGTTAACTATTTATATAATAATGTCCCAGAAACATGAAATTTAAAAGTAAGGAATAGTTAATCTGAATAATATAAAAATTTATTAAACAATTATAATTTATTGGTAAATGCAATAAATAAATTCGACGCGCTTTCTGAAATTGAATTGAATATAATAAATATATTAGAATCTTCAATAAGTTTGTAAACAGTTCAGAGATTTATACTATACAGCATATCTATGTATTTATCAATGTATGGAAACTTCTAAGACACAAAAGAAGTATTCAACAAACATGCTTAAGTTGAAATACAATTAATTGAGGAAATATTAATCAATAAAAAGTTAAAAATATATTTGAAGCATAACAGATAACCAAAAAATAAGACTCGGAGACAGTAGTCAAATCTAGAAAGCTTCTATTCTATAATCTAACAGAATTGACTGACAACATTCTGCTGTTGTAGAATTGAAAAGGGAAGTTGTTTTGTGACTTAATTTGATAGTTGTTCCACACACAATAATGAATTCAAATTTAAACGTCACACTGAAAACTTCTATTGATTCTTTTAGCTGTCTTCTAGAAAGTTTTATCACCAAAGATGAAGATTTTCTAACTATTATTAACAGAATTGAAGCTAATATTCTAGTTCTAAATTTTTAATTTGTTGACAACCAATGACAATCACTAAAAATTTCTAAAAATTATTTTAATCAGTCATGTAGTCATCTAATCTTCTCATTATTAGTTAAGGACATCCAAAACTCGAACCAGGGCTCAAATCGTGTTGTGAACACATCATTCCTATACTTTTCCAACTTCATTGGCTACCCGTCAGTTTTCGTATTAACTATAAAATCCTAAAAATCACATACAATATTCTTAAAAACCAAGCTCCCTCCTACTTAAAAGAGTTTATCACTATTTGCAAACAAACACATAATCTCAGGTACAATAATGAAATTCAAATAGTGATCCCGCACATTTATACATGTTACAGCTCCCGCGCTTTTGCAGTGTCTGCAGCATCCTTGTGGAATGAACTCCCAACCAATATTAAATAATGTAATATATATTATAATGTAATTGCATAAAAATAAAAACACATATATA
>JAUZNC010058863.1:0-10804 GCA_034780395.1 Vannuccia rotundouncinata
AGATAAATGACAAAATATCTGTTAATATGAATAGATAAATGACAAAATATCTGTTAATATGAATAGATAAATGACAAAATATCCGTTCTCAGCAGAAAATCAATCATTTCAACTTATTGATATAATAATAATTTCCAGATTTTTAAAGAAAAGGAAAGTATTCACTTCTGGTCAAATAAATGATTTATAAATATAAATTAACGAATACCGAGTCAGATTTAATTAATCAAGTAGACAATATCCAGATACCTTCTTGGCAACACTGCTTGAGTATTTAGAGTCCTCTCTTAGATGCGGAAGTCTTGTAAAAAGCAGCTGGACCATGTTCATCAGCGCATATTCGGCGGTCTTCCGCAACAACTCCGAGAGTCGTGACTCGAAGCAGATCCGAAAACAGGACTGCATGATCTCGCAGACAGCTTCGTTGCTAAGTAGTGACCCAGCGGGGACCAGAAGCAGAGTTCTCAGTACGTGTAATATTTTCATCAATACCACCTATAAGAAAATTATAATATCACATCTGTTGGACCAAATAAAAGCCACATTTTGTTAAATTTTTGTTTTGTTAACTTTTGATCAAACACAATTATAATAGTATGGATTATCGATTGAAAATGTAATTATTGCAAAGATTATAGAAAGGGAACGTTTCCTTTTGCAAGAATATCGTCAAAAAAGGAAACTTGGCTTTTTCAAATTACGTAAAATTCTCAATAAAAAATCTTGTTAAATGTAACTACTGGTGAAAGACATCCATAGAAATGTGTTTGATACAATTGAATAAAAAAAATTCTAAATCAATATCTATCAGTAATTTTTGGACTATCTTACTTCATCGGAGCTGGGCTCAGTGCCCACAAAACGAGCATGAGTTACGGCATCTGCTATAGCCTCTATTGCAGGACCGGCTCCAACAACGTTTATATCGATGAGTCCATAGCCAAGAAGTTTATCCACAGCAGTAAGGGCTAGCCCGGTGATAGGACCGGTGATTTCCTCAGACCTAATAACTTCCAAGAAGGGCACCACTAGCACCATAGGTTCAAGTTCACTCAATTCTGAAGATAAAACAATGAAAGAAGGCTATAATCAACAAGTTTAATGTAGCTTATAGTTATGAAGATACAAAAAGGCTTTATAATTATCATCAAACTTTATATTACCTGATATATTGTTTAGTATATCTCGAAGCTGTGACAAACTTCTAAATAGCGGTTCTCTTTCTTCATCCTGTAAATATAAAATCAAAACATAAACCAAATTTCGACAACAAATCATATCTCTTTATGTCAAACTCTCACATGTAAATTTCTTGGACCCAATCGCCCGCCCCATTTCATTGCAGTCATCAACAGAGAAACCTCTGCTTGAATGAAATAGACGGCGTTGTTCGGAGCCATCTAAGATTAAATTGGGTGAGAGTAAATGATAAATGTTTAGTTGAATATATAAATAAGTCGATAATATTAAACATCTTCATGATAAAGCCATAATTAACTAAAAAAATTAATTACTAAAGTTTTTGTTTAAATAACAATTTTTATGTTGATTAAAATACTTTTGCAATAAAATTAATATTTTGCTAATTAATAAATATGCAATCAGATTTCCCAATATAAAATATTAAAATACAATGAATCCATTAGTTTATAGATATCAACATTGTTATGCTGGTAAAAAAATGTAAAATAATAAAGTAAATTATATAAATACGTGTTAATCAATAATTTTTTTAATTTCAACTAATAAATTTTAATTATAGTAAATGAGAATAATTAGTGAACAACATTTACAACAAATCACATTTAATTTGATTAGTCTAACAGATATGGTAAAATATAATTATAAAAAAAGTTATTTAAATTTATATTTTGGATTTTAGAACTTTTAATCAATGAAAAAGTTATGAAAAACCAGTTATAATATATTGATATTTTCAGTAAAATAAAATAATTGGACATTATATAAATTAATATATATAATATAAAAAATATACAAAATTAATTCCAGGGCAAAAAATATTTTCCAGTGATTTTAATATAGAAAAAAATTCAATAATTATTTTAAAAATTATTAACATATATTTTTAAATCAGGAATTGGATAAAATTGCTTTTAAAACTTATTTTCATGTTCTTTAATACAATAAAAGATTCTTACTATTTTCAATCTATTGGCAAAGGGCATTTTTATCAAAACAAAATCTTAAATGTTTTTATCAAAATTATTAAATGAAAAATTTTACATCATCAATGTTTTTATAAAACAAGCATTGTTTAGTTAATGAATTATAATTAACCTTCTAACAACCATGATTTGTTCAATGAACTGGTCTTATATATTATTAGAAAAAATTTAAAATTATAAAAATTAACTTAAAAAATGTATATATTTAATTAAAATTCAAGGTGGATTCAAGGGATATTTGTAAACTTTCCCAAAATTCAAGTGTTTTCATGAGGTATTACAAAATTCAAGAGTTTTCGAGGATCCTCAAGGAATAGCGAAAACCCTGCATGTAGTGTGTTCTTTTTTTGTTTTGATGCACATAAACACCCTTTAACTACCACCCCATATAGGATACATATAGCTAACCTAATAACACACACTCACAGTGAGACAATCCATCAAAGATTACAAGTATGGGAGAAAAAAGCAGCAAGAATTGGCTATTTACTCAGTAGGTATTGAAAGTATTTCTCAATCAATGGTGCATAACCGATTTCAAGCTATCATAAGTTACCTTAGATTTGATCACAAAGCAACATGGGTTTAAAAAAGGCAAAGAGATAAATTAGCCCAATTTAAGAGATACCTGACAAGCTAGTTGCTCACTGCCATGCAGTTTACAGTTCAGGCATTAATATCTGTGTTGATGAGCAGCCAATAGTATTCTGGTAAAATTGTCCATTCAAGATATGCATACTCAGCAAACCTGGAAAGTATGGTATTAATATGTAAAAATTATGCAAAAATGTGGACACTTTATGATGCATCAATTTTGAAATTTACACAAGTTGACAAGAAAATCTGCCTGAGGAGGTCGTTCTTTAAAGGACTGATCACATTATTGCCTTCAGATGTAGGGTAACTCCAAAAAAATCTGCCAATGAAGACAAAGCCTTGTTTTGAGTACAGCATTTGCTCACTGAGAATATCTGAGGGCATCTACTGAGAATCAATTATCAAAATCCAGGAGATTATTAGATTTTTTCAAGGAAACATTTTTGAGACATAGGAGCATCTCAGGAATTAGTTGTCCATTAGATTTCACCAAAAAGGTGTAGTTTTTAGAGTTAACATTTGATTTTTTTAAAATTTCTCACAGGTAAATTTTTAAATCTTTTAGAAGACAAGGCATTTTAAATTAAACAATTTTATTTTATAAAACATAAGGCAAAAAAAATTTACCAAGAGGCTATCTTTTATCATTATTTCAGTGTCCAACCATAACTTGTAGGGTGTATATCTAATTAGTAGTTAAGATACATTACTGGTAATATTAGTAATATAATAAAAAAAAGTGGTTCTCACTAAATTAATGAGTTAAATGTTAGCAAAGGAATAAAGTTCCCAATTTAGGTACAAAGGTTAGGGTTTTCAATCAAATACTGTGTTTAAGTCATTTACAGTGGTATGCACCAACATGGAATAAATTAAACCTGGAATAGCGCTATTCCTAGCTTAACTAAACCAGGATTAACTTTTGCATTGCACCAACAATTTTATTCCTGGATTAACTATTCTGGGGTTAGCTCTGACCAATAGAAATCTACTATGAACTATGCGTAATGTTTCATTGTTATTTTGGAGAAAATGAATGAAGCTGTATGTAAGTAGGTCAAGGGCACACTGTAGACACATTGTAATCAAAATTAATGCAAGGTGGAAGCTAAAAATAGAATTTGAGATTTGGAATTACCAATTTAATTGATACTTTTTCACACAGTTATAATGACTTGACAACATAGCATTAACTTTTCCACAAACGAAATTAATTTTTTTATTGAACTAGTAAATGAAGAGAAAGTAAGAATTGTTGAAGATAAACAAACAGGTGGGTCTTTTCTAAAGAAAAAGCAAGATACATGGACTCATATTTTAACTGAGTTTAATGCTTAAGGCGGCCAAAACCGAGATTTAAAAGCATTAAAAAATCTGTGGAAGCGATTGAAACAATTAGCTAAGAAGGACATGGCGGAACAAAGAAAAAGGTGAAAAACTGGAGGCAGACCTTGCTGTTCTACACTTTCTCCATGCAGTCTTCCTTCGATTTGGATGCCTTACCAGGTAGCAGTTTTGTGTCTCTGTTTACACATTTATCAGACAATGGAAGTGATACTATGAAGAGCACTTCGGGACCACCTATTGTCCTGCCTTCTGACATTGAAACAACTTGTAAACCTAATGAACCTAATGTGATGTCTGATGATCAATTTGTTGATGGTTTTTCTTAAACAACTCGACCAACCAGTACTTCTCCACCTGTTATTCATCATGGCCTGTGTGTACGACCTCATTCAATGAGTGCCTTTCATAAGGCATTACTCAAAATGGCCAAGATCAAACACAACCAGAAGATGACTAACCTTAAATTAAAGGAACAAATTTACTGGTCTAAGCTGACCAACATTTTGTAAATTATTTTTTGTGCTTGTTTGTATAGTTTACTGATGTTTTATTAATAATCTATATATATATAATACAAATACATGTAATTCATAATGTATTGTAACATTTTTTTATATGATTATACACTTGGAAATATATTTATATAATAATATATTATTATGCCTAAAACTAATAAAATTTATTGACTGTTCAATAAAATTATTTTTCTAGATAAAATTTATTTTTTTACAAAAAAAATTCAACAAAGTTATATTTTGTAAATATATCATTTTATATTGACATTTGTTACAATTTTTGAAGAATTAATCTTTAATAAAATATATCTGTTTTAATATACATTACATTTAACCCAATTTGATAATATTCATTGTAATTATTTGCAATAAAATGTATTTTACTTTTTTGATATAACTCTTAAACCAGCCCTACACCAGGAATAACAATTACAATATATAACATAACCCTTGATTTATTCCCAGAATAAGTTAACCCTGGTTGGTGCATAACAAATTTAGTCCAGGCTTAAGTTAATCCTGGCTTAAATTTATTCCAAGTTGGTGCAACATGCTTAAAGTTATGTTCATGTTTATTCCTGGATTAACTTTTATTTTATGTTGATGCATGTTAATGGCTTTGGCTTGATTATTGAGTTCATAGGTCTTGTCTGCCATCTTTTTCAATAATACTGATATTGAACTACTTAATGACAGCTGAGCATGCCAGAGGTGCCTGTATCTCTGCAACCATAACAATTGTGCCTAGAAAACACTGAATAGTTATCTCAAACATTTAAAATGCATATAAAAAATATATATATTTTTATGATATTACAGTTCCAGGTTATTTCCAGGATTTTTAGGGTCAGTAGACACCCTGTGTCTAACTCTGCTCTCCATGATACCAAAATGTAAAAAAAATGTTTTGGTTCTCAAGCAAACATGTGGATTAACCTGTCCAATACTATTAAACAGTCAATATATGGACATCCCAAAAATTAATTAGTTACTATAATCAGACATGAGAATAGTCTATCTAGAATGTCTACAGAATAAATCATTTATAAAGGGCCCCAAATTCCTGCAACTACATGGTGAGGCAAAAATTCCAGCCTCTAAAATGGTACAAAGTGCCAAAATTTTCAGCTATAAAGCTTAAAATGAATTTAAAGACATTTATAATTATCTATGTATACCTTTTTATGATTAATTAAGACAGGAGTATCATGCAGTATATATATATATATATTTTAAATAATTATGCCAACTAAAATAATGAAATTTTTTTTTAATAATTTTAACTTAATTATATAATTATCATGTATTTTACATATAAAAAGGGAGCACAAGTCATTTAATTAGGTATATATGTAAATATTATTGTAGTGGAATGTTTTATACAGTTAAATCTGTATATGTATAAGAAATTTATGGGACTGTAAAAATTTTGTATTATAGTTAAATATTCTTAAATAAGAATAGAACCCAATACAAATAAAATTTTATTATGGGCCCTTTTATATAATGGAGCCCTCTACAAACAAAATTTTATTATGGGTCCTCTACAAACTAATTTTTTTATGAACCCTTTTATATATAAAATATAGGGTTCTCTACAAACAAAATTTTATTATGGGCCCTTTACAAACTATTTTTTTTTATGGTGGGCTCTTTTATATATAAAATAGGGCCCTCTAAAAACTAATTTTTTTATGGGCACATTTATATATGGTCATTGATAATTGCCAAACATTTTGGCATATAAAAACTAATTTTATTTGCCAAAAATGATTTCAGACTATTCTGACATGCAATAAATTTTAATTAAACACAAACACTGTGTTTAAGGTGTGGTAGACAAAGCTCTGCTGGGTCTTCGGTCTAGAAAAAAGTTGGTTTAAAGCTTTTATCCAATATTTCCATATTTTTATAAATAGAAATTTTATAACTTTAAAAACATTAAAATCACAAAAAAATAAAATCACAAAAAATCATTAATATAATAAATCTGTAGACAGATGAAAGTTATGAATGTCTTTTATGAAGATAATTTACAGCTTTATATATACTTTCATTTCATTTTTGGGATAAAAAATAAAATTTTATATATTGAAATTTTTGGCACATATAATTTATGTTTATATATAGAATATAGGGCCCTCTACAAACTAACATTTTTATGGGCCCTTTTATAAATAGAATAAGGATCCCCAAAAAATAAATTTGACCAAAATTTCTTCCATGGAGGATTTCCGCCCTATGGAAGACAATTCTCATGTATGTATAAGATGTAAATATTAATTTTTTAATAGGTTTTTGGTACAAACAGGTCACAATTAAGGTGTATCACTAACAAATATTTTGTTGGTACATAATATTTGTGAATCAACCCCATAATATAGGTATTGTAAAATATACTTGATAAATACTGATTCTGCCATATTAAATATATATAAAGTCAATTTAATGTTAATATCAGGCATATATATTCGGTCTTAATAGTATATTAATACAAAGGTTAAAAATATATTGCTAGACAAATTACAGAAAAAATTATCTAAAAATTATGTAAAAAATTATTTAGATCAGATAACTTGTTCTGAATAATAAAATTATACATTTTACTAACAATAACAAATATTATTAGTATACCTATGATAATTTAATAATGTAGTATTTTCAATTTTCAAGGCACATCAAGATCATTATCATATTAAAAATATATATATATAGAAAGTGTAAATCGTTATTTTAATTTTGAAAAGTGTATTTTAGCTAGACAGCCCAAGAATTCAAATAAAATGTTTCGTAAACATAATTTTCTATCTTACCTTCTAAAGTAATGTGTTCTACATTCACAAAAACAGGCCTAGTAATTAAATTTACAGCTATTTTTGAGATGTAATTCGTGCCACGTAAATTTTTGGTGTTAATTTTCCCTCTGTTATTATAATTTTGAGTATTAAAAGTTTTTATAAATCTTAAATGTTTTGAAATGATTTTTTATAAATATAATAATAAAACATATTTATATACACACATATAATTTAATCAATTCAAAAGCTGATAGTAATATTAAAAAATAAATTAGCACTAGAGGGTAGGGGGCAAGGGTTCATATATTAATATGACTACTTTCTGGTTATAGGCGCCTTTGGTACACGCATATAAATTTTGACGTTATTTATAGAATGCCTGCTTATGCTGTTATCTTTATAACAACAAAAAAGGTTATGCAATTACTAATTTCAAAAATATTTTGAAATTTTCAGAAAATATAAATGCAGATATTAAAAACATTTCTCGAAATGCAGCGATATTAAAAATGATTGTGATACGAACAACGATTTCCATTTTTTGTATGCTTATAAAGTCGTGTGTACATTGCCAATAACAAGCTGTACATGTGAACGAAGTTTCTTGAAACAACACCTTCTGCGTAGTTGCGGCTCCGTTCTTCTATAATGACTTAATTGACCTCGCATTTCATCGTTATATATCACCTATAGCTAGCTATCTTAATTCAATATATTCATTATGGTCATACCATTGACTTATATATTATTTTTCTATACTGGTAAACTGATAAAAAAACGGCCAGAGCGCATTTCAATTATATATGATATTATAGTTTCGTTTACAAGATGATATTCAATCAATATGATATATTTTAATAGGCTTTTGACATTATAGATATATTGTATATTATATATAGAACTATATAGATTAGACATCTAAAATATTTCTATACTAAAGTATGCTGCATCGCGTTTGTGGCAAATCCAGAGTTGTGATTGGTTAAATAATTTGAAAATAACTTTAACAGAATAAATATATTTAATTGATACATATTGAATTGAATATTATTACTGTAATTACTAATAATATTGAATTTTTGCCAGAATCGACAGAAACCGATACTAAGTGACAACAATCAGCTAGATTATCAATCTAGTTAAACTTAAACAAAGATAGTATATCTATGGCTTTTGATCATTATATATTGATTGAATTGATATATTGTTTTTTTTAGTTATATTGCGCCCCTAGGTAAGAGATATATAAACTTATAGTTAATGTAGGTACCTGCATATAACTCATGGCGTACTTTATGTTTACGTCTACTGCACTGACTCAGTGTACGGCGCCAACAACGTCTACCTCTACTATTGAGACGATCGCAGTCTACGACGCCCTCCACACGTCTACGCCATTACTTTTGGGATTCAGTCTACGGCGCCCTCTATACGTTTATATCCCTCTTACACTGACTTAGTCTACGACGCCTTCTATGTCTACCTCTCCTACATTAACTTAGTTTACGGTGCCCTCTACAAGTCTACCTTTCCTATAACACTGAATCAGTCTACGGCGCCATCAACGTATACTAATTTTTATCAACTTTATATATTATGATGTTAAGATGACTCCAAAATGATTCAAAATTTGTGTAAGATAACAGCGTCAGAAATTCAGAACGCGTGTCTAAAAGTAATGAGTCACCAACTTCTTCGGACGATTGTATCCAAATTGCATTGAACACTCCTTTATACAGCACCATGATTGATTAAACAAATTACGTGGTTAAATGCAAGAACAAGATTTAATATGTATCAGTTCATGAATTGAATTGAATTGAATTCATGAATATGATTTGAAAGTTCATGAAGAATTTATGGTGTTGCATGTTACAGATTATACAGAATCAAGGCAATTTTAGTTGCGATATTAAAGGACGTATTCCCTATATTCAATCTTTCGTTTACTAAATTTTGATGGAACGTAGCTGCGATGAAAGGTAAAACTAATGGTCCAGAGTGGCTAAACAAACAGCTCTCTTTGTACATAATTGCTTAGGGTATTCACTAAATTCACTATATTCACATACGCCCTCCCATCCCATCAAGCTTATAAGTTGATTGATTTTGTTATATCCAATTTCTGAGATGCGCTCTCTTTTACATTCTTAGTCACAAAATCGGAAAAATTTTCATCGCGAGCTTGAATTTATAGGCTACACTATTCGCGTATGCCATAAGGTGCAGATTAATTCAACTCCCAAATTATCCTAGCCTAAGATGGGGGAGGGGGACACTGTGTACTCTCTGTGTGTGGACCTGGATTTATCAAGCGCACTATACCCCTCCTCTTCCTTGAAAAATCCGGTTTTTGCCACTGTATATTGGAGTTATATTGTAATTTTATTAAAAAATATTGTATTTATTTATTTCAAATATCACAAGATATTATTTTTACAAAGCCAATTATTCTATATAGTGCCTAATACGTAAAATAGGTAATCATTTTAAAGTAATAGTGTTTATGCTTTTTTCTTTCTCATACTCATGCCATAAAATCTAAACTTTAAATAAAATTAAATAAATATAGTATTTTTCTATAATTTGAAGATATGGAATCTATTTCGTCAATTTGTAAATAAATAAATCGTATAACAAAAAGTAAACAGATGCGGCGTCTTGACTATCTATACAATGGCCCCCTCCCTTGGTGAGAGCTAGGGACTGCCTTGAAAAAAATGTAATGTGTTATATTAAGCGAATCGCTGAAAGTTATGCAATCCTTTTGCTAGAATGAGATCAATTTGAGCTGCGGACTGGTTGTGTGGAACGATCCAATCCTACCGCAAGAAGCTTCTAGACTCTATCTGCTGCACACAGAGAACTTAAAGGGAAGCAATTTGAGAAGGAGAAAAAGTTCACTGATGCTCATCATTGATGATCATCTCAACAAAATTACAACGTTAATTCTGTAACAAAAATAGTGATGTTAAAAATACAAAAATTGTGGGAAATCATCTACAACTATTACCAATTCGAAATTATGTGACTTTACAATATTTTTCTAATCTATATTGAAAATTTAAAAAGAAAACACCTCCTCCTCCTCCTGCAAAATAAAATGTATAGGCTGAGGTGGGTGTTTCAATCGTCTCAAATATTAGTCGGACCAATTAATGCACAAACTATATATAGCTCCTATAATTGTTATATACATTTTTATAATAATTAACATTATTATAAGCTCCACATATGTGATTTATATTTATGTAGGCCCCCCTTAATATTTATAATTAGCCTAGAGTAGTAGGAGAGGATGATGTCCTAACCAATTCGTCTTCTGATTGGTCGAGAGATTCACGTGACCTATCTGGCTTCT
>JAUZNC010058865.1:0-10803 GCA_034780395.1 Vannuccia rotundouncinata
TAGTGGCAGCAGACGTAAAGGCAGCAGTTGTAGTGGCAGCAGACGTAGTGGCAGCCATTGCAGTGGCAGCAGACGTAGACAGCCATTGTAGTGGCAGCAGACGTAGAGGCAGCCGTTGTAGTGGCAGCAGACGTAGAGACAGACGTTGTAGTGGCAGCAGACGTAAATACAGTCGTTGTAGTGGCAGCAGACGTAGAGGCAGCCGTTGTAGTGGCAGCAGACGTAGAGACAGACGTTGTAGTGGCATCAGATGTAGAGACAGACGTTGTAGTGGCAGCAGATGTAGAAGCAGCCGTTGTAGGGGCAGCAGACGTAGAGACAGACGTTGTAGTGGCAGCAGATGTAGAGATAGACGTTGTAGTGGCAGCAGATGTAGAGGCAGCCTTTGTAGTGGCAGCAGATGTAAAGGCAGCCTTTGTAGTGGCAGCAGACGTAGAGTCAGCCGTTGTAGTGGCAGCAGACGTAGAGGCAGCCTTTGTAGTGGCAGCAGACGTAGAGTCAGCCGTTGTAGTGGCAGCAGACGTAGAGGCAGCCGTTGTAGTGGCAGCAGATGTAGAGGCAGCCTTTGTAGTGGCAGCAGACGTAGAAAAAGCCGTTGTAGTTGCAGCAGACGTAGAGGCATCTGGTTTAGGCGTAGTTTTTTGGTTTATTTTCTCATTCTAATTCCTGCAATGTTTTATGAATTGTTATTTCCTTGTTGTTCCTAATGTTCGAATTTTTCAAAAGATATTTTTACGATATCAATAGTTTTATTAATCTATGGACAAGCAACCTTGTTTAGAAATTTTTTTCTTTAACGATCAATGATTATTAATTCAATATAGGTATTTTGATATAACAACACTCGTTAAACAAAGTGTGAATTCCTACTAATTCTTATTAATGTTTTTCATAGATATTATTTATCTATATTGTACTTAATAAAGTGTAATGTCTATGTTATTTTTACTTAATAATGGAATAATAATTTTCATAAATATATTATTAAATGATCTATTTTATACTACTGGTCAATAGTACAATTACTTAACAACTATTTTTTTAGTGAAAACATTTACATAAATATAATTGCAAAAATAATTGTTATTATTGTATTATAATTACTTTGAAAAAGTTGATAATTATATTCGATAAAGTCACACATATCATACACATACATTGCCAGATTGCCACATTTAAATTAAAAGATAATATTATAGTATTAGATGTAGATAATTAAACAGTTTACCTCATGAAAGATGTGCAAGTAAACATAATTCATTCGGATCTTTCCGGAATGTAGAAAAGTGATCCAAACGCCATTTTCCATGTACTTGCCAACATTAATTTACAACAAAATAGAACATTTGTTAACCATACCCAAGAATTACAAAGATATATTTATTCAGATGAAGTTATTTCAGATTATTGAGTTAAAAATATCATGGAATGGTCGTTATACAATTAGCTGTAATATGCTGTTATAGTTATATTATATTGAATCCTCCTATAATGCTATATAAACAGACTATAATAAAAAATCTTATAATATCACTTTTGATTTTGAGATTTTTAGTATTTAAAAATAATTGTAAGGTTTCAGATTAATCATTCTTTCTAGGTTTGCCTTTTTAAATAGAATTTAAAAAAGGTCGCTTAAAATATTTTAGATGGCGTTATACAATATACAAATAAAATAATACTGGTAAAATAAAAACAATCAATGTTACGAAATTACAACAACCTTAAAACAAATATACACAACCTAAAAATAATAATTAAATAAAAATATACTAATTGTATACAGTACTAATATTTCGTTTATTATTTATTATTTCGTCCTTTATTTGAAATAATCCGTAACATGAAAATTCTTATGTTATTAACTTTCACCATTGATAAAGAACTATATTACCGAAAGCTTGCCTATATTTAATTTAAATATATCTAGATTTATTTTTGAGCATTGAATTTATAAGAGTGTTATATTTCACTAGTTCCAACAAGTGTGATTATTTTCATTTTTATTAATTGCATTAATTAGGATGTAAATATCAATACAAATAATAGTTTATTCGTTAGCTGCGTCTGTAATTAAAGGAGAATAACCCAGCTAGCTTGTAAGCGCCAGAGGTGATTAGAGTTCACACAAGGTTAATGCTATTTTGAATTCATAATTGGTGAAATTATATTGAGTCTTCTACAATCGTAAATAATCTAGGTTGCTGATTTAAGCACAAACAATTAATCAATGATACCATAATATTATACCAAATAAGATATATTACATAAATAGTGAATTGCATGTTATATCAAGGTTGTCATATTTTGATCCCTTATATAGCAGTAGGAAGATGGACAAATTGCCAAAAAATATTTTGAATTTTGTTTTAGAAAATGAAAATTGTATTGGTGATGCTGATAAAACAGACTGGCGGTTTGGTGATGAAAAATCCCAAAGTCATTGAACTTTTTAAAAAGAAGAATTAATTATATATAATACAGTGAAAACTAAAGCTAATACGTATTAAAATTATAGAATGATTGGGTCAATGAAAAATTCAATCGACTAAATCCATCTAAGGAAAAAGTCCCTGTAAAATCATTTGAACAGTTCGACGTACCGACCCGAAATTTGTATGTGGTTACCCTATTTTATTTCCGAAGTAAGGAATCAGAATAAAGAAGTATTTAGAATTTGTGCTATCTCTTCAAAGTGATTGGTCTCTACACATAGTAAGCCGTATAAATTCCTTCGAGGAGCACAATTTGAGCCAGTGAAATTTTCTCTATACAACATAATGAAGATTCGGCAGGAACAACCCAAAAAGGCTGACATTACTTTATAAATGGAGAATTTTTATAATATTAGAGAATAATATTTATGGATCTGAGTCGCCAAAGATGTTGGCTTGAGGTATTACTTTTATTATCAAACTTACAAAAAAGGTTTTTAGTGCGTTTTACAATTATTTCTAATTAAAAGGTTAAATTCTAAAATAAGATTAAATAACAAATAGTCACAAAATACACTCTAAAATGAAATAAATTATATTAATGTCCAGTTCTGAGTCGTTTAACCGATAGTTAACTCTCGTAATAAATATTATAATAAATCTCAATCAATTATTTATTTAAAAACATGCAGTTAATTTATTTTTCAGCTCTAACTCTCAACATAAACCTAGAAGCTAATAATGTTTTACGTCATAACTTCAATTCATACTCAATTTTCATTGGATGAGAGGTAATTTAACTATCGAGTCATGAGTAAGAGAAAAAGAGGAATGGTGTGTCCAATGTTTACTGTATTATCGCAATGTGGCGATCGTCAATGAGTTCGTTTCACTTCATGCTTTCCTGTGACACTACAAACCGAAGTACTCCAGTGTATTATAGTGTGTATTACTAGAATTGATTCACTTTCTTTTGAGGATTACTTGTGGTACGTGAGCTTCGTTTATCCGTGTTTAGTGCGGAGTGGTAAGTGCACACTGGTACCTGTATAATATTGCAATAACGTTAAATTAAATCGGGAAATATTTTTTAACAACTCATTAAAGTATATTTTTATTGAGCAAATAGATCAATGTACATTATCGGCTCCAAATTAAGTTAATTTAAAATTTTTCAATTTTCTGATTGATTCTCTATTAAAAGTATATTGAACAGTAGGGTGTAGGTTTTTAATGAAGAGTATTTAATCTTGTTTTGTTAAATTTATAATCAGCATGCTCGGAATTCAATACAAAAAATACACACAGTCAACTTAATTGACACAAATTCAATAGAGCTTGTGAATATTGTAAGTGTTCCAGTTAGTTATGGCTTTTGTTTTGTTTATTCCATTTTATTGAACATGCTGCGCGCTATTTAACCATATAAACTTAAATCAAGTGTTAAGAAATCAGAAAATCTGTTATAAACAAATAAATCAGTAAATTCTATTTACCCTGGTTGACTTATTATATGTATCAGTTTATTGTGCAATATCTGGTCTAATCTTATAATATCTAAACATAATTATTATCGACTTTATTATTCTATGTTATAATATAGGCCATAGACATTACACTATATAACTACAACGTATACTTTAATGTAATTATTCTATGGTCTATACTTTATAAATAAATATTATTAACCATATAATAAATATGGACAGGCCTTAGCAAATCGTGGATATGGAACATTATCAACAATAAAAAACTACAGAAATGGCTAAAGGTTAAATCACATAGTATTGCTATTGTGCCTAACTTTGATCGATATTCAAAATCATGCAATAATGTAGTATTAAAGCGAGGCGTTATATTAAAATGAGAGGTTAATTTAAATGTAACTTTATGTTTACTAGTTATGACGTTGTATTTCAAATAAAATTATATCGATTAACAATTTTTACATTGTTGCATAAAAATAATATTCGAAAGTTAAGTACAATAAAATATAAAACATATTTAAATATCTATGTATTCGACGGTTACCTGTATCATATATATATCTATATGATGAAATTGGAACAACAAATTAGTACGAAGTTAGAGCATCTGATCCATTTAATTGTTGATTTCAAATGTCGTTTCAGCTTGCCAATTTAGCATAATAAAACTTTTTTAGTCTGAGAAATGGTGAGGTATAGACAAAGTTGAGTCATTTTTTTCAAAGACATATCTACTCATATGCTTCTCTACGCACTAAAATGTTTTATGCTCGCTTAATATGTTATATTGATTGTTTCTTGTTTTTATCACCATATAATACCCATATATGGATTTCCTTACGAGTTTCCTATACTATAGGGAAATATTGGTGTCTTGACTTCTATATAATTATATAACATTATCAATATAATATAAGCTATGATAAATGAATTTCTACACAGATCAGGCTGATTTTCATTTTGATTGTATAAAGCATGTTCGATAGTCATTTTAACATAATTCTTATTACAATTGAAATTGTGCGGAACATTAACGATGTACCTATGCTATTTGAATTATATAATGTATTATATATTAAGGTTGGTTTGAAATGTCACTTTTAGAATGAATATAATTCTCTTCAAATTTTATTGAGGATATTGATTATGTCACAAGAAAATTATTTAGGACACGCCCATAGTAACTGCTTCTACATGGATTGTAACTAGGTATACCTATAGCATATTGATAAATATAGTGACAGTTTTAATATTTTTTAAGTGTAGTTTTTTAACGACGTTAAACGACTTGTGTGCGTTTCAAGGATAACTATTCTATATTTTGAATACATTTTAAAATAACGACTAATGACATTAAATAAGTGTAGTCTATATATTGACACAACTTAACATAAAAACTATATTACCTTAAATAAATTTTTTTTCAGAAAAATGCAAAATATGAAATTGATATGGTAATAATTGTATATAACTGATTAGTGAGCTTTGGGACAGCCTATTTATTAAAACTCATTAAGATACAAAATTTTCATATAACATTTTTTTACTATAAGTATTTGTTTAAACAATTTAATTTAATTATTCACACGAAATTTGTAAAGTCTTACTTTATAATACGAGGATTAATAGATATCTGAGTTTTGTAAAGGACTTTGCAAATGAGTGTACGTAATTTTATCTATGCATTCTAACGATTTTAATAAACAATAAGCTATTCGCTTGAATTAATCATAGTTGAATAATTTGCATCATATCACGTTATTTTATTATTTTTGAGTGAAATTTGATCAAATTATGACGTTTTAACTTCAATTCAATTAGATAATAACGCATAAAGAACCAAAGCGAACTTAAATGGCTACACTACGTCACACCAACACTATTTTGTAAACTCAGGCTTTGCCCTCGTAACAAAAAACTTGTTCTAGTGTTTACGCCATTTTCGTAGCATAATATACTATAATATTGATTATTTCCCATGGCATTATAAACCTATGTATTTGAATTATTGTAGTTTATCAAGTAACTAAATTAATAATATTAGTTCATAAACGATATACGACTATAATCAATAAATGTCCACCTGTCTATCTTGCTGCCTATTTTATCGGCTGTACTTTTGTTGAATATTGATTTTTGTTTGTTCATCTTATAACGTTAGACAACAAATCCATATGACTCTGTTGTCGTGTCTAAATATACCGTAAAACTTTCCTACTCAATACCGTAAATTTCTTCCAAATTTTTTTTACTCAATCGATAGAAATATCACCGAAGTATTTATATGGGATATGATATTTGTTCTCCATATTTTTGATTGATAATTTAAATCAAACTAATCTATATAGGTAGCAGCTAGTTACTGTATTTGTTTATATATTTTTACTTAAATTGTTTCTGTTGTCATATTGTTTTTGTATAATAATTAAATATTTTTTTCTATTTTGCTTTAATCTTCAGCATTATATAAAAGCATGGAGACCATCCGGTTTTTAGTGGACGGATTCTGGGCAGCCAAAGATCCCCGAACATCGGCTTGGCCTCTAATGGATTCTCCCTGGCCTACACTTGTTATATGTGCCATCTATTTATTCATTGTTGTACGAAGTCGTGTTTGGATGGCAAATCGTCCACCCTTCGAAATAAGCCGAATTATCATTATTTATAATTTTGCTATGGTGTGCGTGTCAGTTTGGCTTGTTTACGAGTTTATCTATATCATGTACTACGGAGGATATTCGCTTGGCTGTCAACCTGTCGACAAATCCATGTCAGATTTGGCCTTGAGGACTGTCCGCGTCGGTTTCTGGTTTTATTTTACGAAGATCATTGAGCTCAGCGATACAATGTTCTTCGTCTTAAGAAAAAAATTCAATCTGATCACTTTCCTGCATGTCTTTCATCATGTGAGCATGCCGCCCTCCCTTTGGGTTGGAGTTAATATCACACCTGGTGAGTCCTCTAATTATTGTTTATTTGCTAGCGGTGTTTTTTAACAAAATGTTTCTAGCTTCTACTGAAACCATTTTTTGTGTAATATATGCTAGTCTAAAATTAAATATATTATTATGAAGGGTCACTTATCTACAGACATGCTTTTGTTTTTAAAATGTAGATTCGTAAATATTACTTTTTAAATACTTTTTAAATACTTTTATATTCAATAAGTTTTCTTTATGAATGTATTTATTTTGATTTACTTTATTTTCCATAAAACAAATTATAAATATAAAGCCAACGTTTGTCATCCTTCTTTTTATCTGTTATGGAAATTGTCGCATTTTCTCTCTCACAATAGAAATTTTCACAACTGTTGACTTTTTGACATACTTTGTAGACACACGCATATGTTCAGAAAATCTATAGGTATACTGTTGGATTGTGTTAGACGTTCAAACAAATATACACAAGGTTTGGGGGAGTGATATAGGTTTGCCAGATTTCAGGCTTGCTCTTTTACTTTCTTGTTCACATGCTCTGTTTACACATTGATTTGAACAAAATCAATATCTTATTGTTATATTTGTCAAGACGTGTAGTATAATTAATCAATACTATAGTTTGTTATATTAAAGTGTTTTTAAATTTTGATATGATATGATATGAAAATTATATATAATTAGTGTATAAGTATTGACTGGAATAGTTATTTTTCAGATTGATTCAAATATTAAATATTTTAATTGGAACAAATTGGTACGTAACGGAATCATATTAAAATAAAGCAGAAAAATTGTCTACCTAAATTGTACAAACATGGATAGAGATTGCGTAATATGTTTTGAGATTGAATACAACATTATAAAGACAAATAATCAATAATATCCTGCTGTCTGCGTCTCTATAGCTGACTCATTCCTTCAAATCATATTTCAAGATTTCCGTACCATTGAAGTTAATTACGTTGCTTAAATCGATACTACTGCATGTTTTGTAAGCGCAGATTTCTCTACTTTTAGTAAACTATTAAAATCACTGTTTCACTCCAGCTAATATAGGCTATTACGAGTCTGCACATATAAATATTGCGTTAAGTTTAGCGCAACTGCTTTATATTCTGTTATGAATCAGCAATATTCCATTCTACTCCACTATTGCACTTCTTCAACCAAAAAATAATATTTTTTTAATAATTATATTTTATCTGGTAAAATTCAATCGTAACAATTTTAACTGAATTTTCTATTCATGTGCTTAAGCATAAAATTTATATTCACTGTAGTATATCTTTATGTATATTATAATCAATGTTGAAGAAACTTGATTGGTCGATTTCTAGAATTACTTTTGTAATACTTTACAGGGGGTCTTGGAGCCTATTACACGATGCTCAACTCCCTGGTCCATGTGTTCATGTACACCTACTATGGAATCGCGTCTGCTGGACCCAAATACCGCAAGTACCTCTGGTGGAAGCGGCATATGACCGCCTTCCAATTGATTCAATTTTTCCTACTTATGTTGCATAGTTCTCAAGTCTTCTTTATTGAGTGCGATTTTCCAGTCTACATTGGAGGCGCCATCTTCACATATTGCTTCCTCTTCTCAATTTTGTTCAGTAATTATTTGTTTCAGGACATTAAGCGCTCGAGTCGTGCGGCCTCTCATAGCAACGGTACGACTATAAAAAGTAATGGGCACCATGTAGTGGCAAATGGCCATAAAGGGGACTAGTGTCTCAAAAGATATTTGAGTATTGCCAAGATGACGGCAGGGTTCGCACCAATCTTGAATAGTTTTATTTTTTTAATATTATTTGGAAAATTTGAGAAAATGAGATTGCTTATTAAAATGAAGAAAAATATTAAATTTATAAATATCGTTAAAAAAGATTGAATGAATTATGTTCCCAAAAATAAAATGACAGTAATATTAAATATTTTGGCAATACTCTAATATCCTTAAGACAAGTGCCACTCAGTTATATCATTTATAATTGATGTATTAGCCGTTACTAACTATAAAGCATATTACAAATTGCTAAGCTTGTTCAAAGTGTAGCTACTTCATTTTCAGTATTTATTAAAATATTATTGTATGAATTAAAAACTGAAATATGTATGATATTTCTTGATTGTTAGATTAAAGATGCAAAAAATATAATGGACAATCAATTTATTTAAAAGAAGAGTTTAACTTTTTTAGTATGCCTATCAATTGCTATGTTTGAATAATATGTATATGGTGTATTGATAAATGTTATGCACATTTATATTTAAAAATTATATTGTTTATATAACAAGCATGATAAATATTGTCTGATATCTTTAAAATCAATTGTAAACATTATTTTAGACAATGTGTCTCTTTGAACATGATGGTATTTATATAGTTCTGTTGCCTCTATATATTTAATAGATAATATTATTTATTCGGGATTTCATCTGTTGTATAGTCTAATTATTATTGTTTGCACTATCTATACAAGACTTGTCAATAAATAAAAAACTATATCTATAATCTCCTTTATTATGCTAGTTTGTATTTTGCATTAAAGATATTTAATCATTGTCAAGATGTTGAAGTCACTATTGGTTCTATTTTAACTTACACTTTACACCGCATATAATAACATTAAATCTGTATTTATTTAGCGCTTATATGGTAATACCATCTCTAAAAGCAATTAATTTATTCTTTTGAAATTTAATTAACCAATAAATTTTTATATAACAATAATATTGCAGATGTGAACTCCTTTTTGAATGCTGTTATCCGATTTTTTCTCTCTAAAATATCTTGACGATACTGTTATTAATTATAATTAGTTTTTTTTAATTATATATAGTACAATACCAGCTATGTTACATGTATGACACGAAATAATTTTTCGTATATTAATTACAACCTTAATTTTTTGTGAGGAATAATTCAGATTTGAAAATAATTTCTAAGCAGCCTTGTATAACTATTTAAAAGTTTTATAAGGTCAATTGAATTAGGTAATTGTGTTATTGCGATAAATATATTTCAGTTGTCCACAATAGTCTTTTCTTCATTGCAATTTACACTCAACTAAGCTAATAAATTGAATATCTATTTTTGGAAATTTGTCTAAACAAATAATATTAATGTGGCAGAAGCGAGAAATTGAATTATCTTGACAAGCTATGTAATAGTCGACTTTGGTAGTGCCTAATATGTGTGGGTACTATATACTAATACTTTTATATGTATACTATGTAAAAAATTGTATATGGTTTTTAGTAATTGTTTAATATTTCCCAACTAAAAACACCCATCGTATATGTATCATATGTGTTACACTGCAAATTCCTGTCCTGGTCAATTTTTAATTATTTATAAAATACTTTAAAACTTTAAATACTTCAATTAATACAATCAAATTCTAATCCTTTTTATTTATCTATCCTTCTAATATGATATTCAGTAAAATACATTGATATTAAATTAAACGTGGAAACAATTTAAAACTTGGCTAGGTACAAGCTAGGTACATGTGTAATAACGATATTGTAAATAGTAAGCATACTAAGTATTGTTTAATTTACTATATATCGAGGGGTGCTATTTCTCAGACATTTGAACTTATATATGACTACTTTGAGGTTCGACGACCTGTACTTGTATATTATACTTTGGTAACGGTAGGTATGTATACTATGAAGTATATAGCACTTAGAAATTAAGGTTTACTATATATACTGTTTATATTCGTGACGCTCCAAATTATGTACACCGGGGTGAACGCGTATAAAATGTGTAATGACATTAATGATAGTACTTAATTTACACTAATTGGACAGAATATATCATCTATAAGAGATAAGTTCACATTCTAAGTCCGTTCGATCGAATAGTTTACAAATATATTTGTAATTTACGGCAACAGAATATAATGCTTAAAGGTTAACTATTTT
>JAUZNC010058866.1:0-10800 GCA_034780395.1 Vannuccia rotundouncinata
TAAGTTTATTATAATAATATGCTACCTAAATTTGCTTCTTCATGTATATTAGTTCTGGTATTTCTTTGCCGTATTCTATTAATTGTTGGTAAGGTTTTGTGGAAGTTATTCGAATGATCAAGTGCCCTAGATCTCTTGAAATATTTTGTGCATTTTGAAAAAAATGTCAGCCTGAAGTATTCTGTATAGGTTTTTTTATCTTTGGACGATCTAAGAAATTTTTTTGGTAGGCTGAACTAGGTATTGTTAAAGGTTTACTGGGATATAGAGATTTGTTAGGATGAAGATATAGTGAATATAAATCACTGACTTGTGATAAGTTTATATAAACTAATTGTAATATCCACAATAAAGAAAAAAATATTAATATTTTTTCCAATAAGCAAATATTTAGTTTTGGCTTAGCAATAATCTAAGTTGTATTCACAATGCACTACATTATTTTGCTAATTTCTAGACAATTGTCTACCCATACACTAAATTAATTTTAAAAATGTATGAGTGTCTATTAACTGTTGACTTACAATGCTTAACCGATTACAATTTCGATTATACTTAATATCTGGGTTACTGGGGTTATCTAACTTACCTACTTACCTCTCTCCTCAGGACTTTAATTATTTACATCATGGCTATAACAAAATGTTAAAACATATTGTAACTGAGTTATAAATCATTATATGTTGTAAGACCCAGATAGCACCCATTCCTGACTATTTTAGATCAAAATGCCGACTAACACATATACTATCTGAAGAAACAAACCTGAGAAACTTATTATTACTATTATAATAATCTTAGAATATAAACTCACTTAAATGTAATACTTATAAACTACCAAATACAGGAATATTATATGTACGTAAATACTCAGTAATATATAAACAAGAAATTCTCAAGAATAAAGTCACGAAATACTGACTACTATAAGAATTTTATGTACTAGTAATAAATGCAATAAAAACATAAATTACATAACAAGTTGAAATGAAACACTGTAAACAATCCTTGATAAAATAGCTTTAATTCCATTAGATGACGGAATTGTCATGACAAGACAGTCTGGCCACCCCGGGTGGAAATGGTTAACTCCATTTCCATATTGCATAACCTAATGCATATAATTATTTAAAATTATTTAAAATTACGCACTTAACGATACACACTATATTTAAATGTTAAAATAGCTCTAAAATCCTCATTGAGAATATTTTATTATTAGCTCATCAGTTATAATAAAAGTAAAATTTTGTTTAATAGGTATAGGTATATTTTTATTTATTTTACTTATTTTAGTAAAATTCTATCAACCATATTAATAAATTACGTTACGAGTGAAATTGTTTTACGAACAATTTCTACGTATTTCTATTAAATTAAATTTAATTAATTTAATATAATTTTTTTACCAAAATGATTATTTGGCGAATACCACATTTTTGATTGATTGCTACTTGCAAAAAATTCTATGTATGAGAAACATGAATTTTTCCACTATATGGGGCAGTGGCGGATCTAGAAATTTATAAAAAGAAGGGGGTGGGGGGGGGGGCGTGGAACCTTTAGAAGGGCGTTAAAATAGTAGAGCCTTCAAAATAAGGATACCTTATAGGAACCTTTAATTACGACAAATACGCACATGATTTCTCTACTATAGCTACTAGCTTTTAGAATATATTTTTTTGGATTTTTTGGTAAGCTAACGGCACAGTCAAAAGCTCAATTATAATTTATTTATTAATAATTATATCTATTCATATAGATGTTCATTATATGGATCATACTTTCTGATAATGATGTCGCTTAAAAAATTAATTGCGTAGACTGAATATGAATAAAAAAATAAGCGAACTATGCATTTGCTTACTATTACTTTTCGTCGCGAATCTAAAACTTTCACCTCTCTAGCGTGACGTAATTATCGAACATCCCTATTTTGATAAAAGATTTTTTTTCATATTTCATACAACATGATACTTTATCACAATTATAGATTTTTTATGTGATTGAGAACAATGAAATAAAACGCAAAACGAATATATTATATTTATGTTATATTACGATAAATGTATTATGTTACTAACTTTCAACAATATTTTAAAAATGAGCTTATGATACAAGTTAATTTTTTATACATGCATGAAATTTAGAACGTACATTTTATTAATTAGAAAGAGGGTTACTTTATTAAATCAAACACTCGGAATAAACAAAAAACATAATTCATACAAAAAAGTGTTGTATATATTGTCATTGTTAACAAACATGAGTTGAAAAATAATACAATCACTCATTTTGACTCTCTCGTAAGCTCCATTTTTGCGAGATTTCATCGCAGTTGATTCCAACCTAAAAAATAAAGGTTTTACAATGGGAGGTTATGTATTTTATTATTGGCTTACGAGTATTGTTTTAAATTTTTAAAGTATTAATAATATTTAATTAAAAGTAATTCTTTTTTCGAATGAACACATATTTTTTCAAACTTTACACGTAATTGAATTTAATATTTCATTAAATAAAACGAATATATTTCATTCAACAAAAAATTCATTTATATCAATAATAGTGTGTATATTATAGTATTATATACTAGTATAGAAAACCCTAAAGTCCTGATCACCAACGGCAACGGACACACATTTTTTATCGCAGACAACGAAAACATCGAAGAGGTCGATTCTTTCACCTTCTCGGTGTTGAACTCCGGAATGACGGCAATATCATGAATGAAGTAAAACACAGATAGCCGGGCGAAGGCTGCCATCACAAAATACGACCACATCTGGAGAAGCTCTGACGTGGCTTCTAAACAAAAAGTCTCTCTTTTAACACCATTGGCTCCTCAGTCCTCTCCTATGGTTGCGAAAGTTGGTACTGTGAACCTAACCGCCATAAGATCGAGGCTTTCGAAACTTGGTACCTCAGAAAACTGCAAGGGATCTCTTGAAGAGACAAAATCACCAACGACGAAGTACTCAGAAGAGCTGATGTTAAAAGAACCCTCTATCCCACCATCATCTCTAAAAAGATGGGATACTTTGGCCACATAATCAGACACGAAAGCCGTGAGAAAACCATCATGCTCGGCATGGTCCCCCAATGAAAATCCTGAAATGGACAACCTCCAATACCGTCGCCGATGCTGTCCGCCTAGCTGAAAACCACAAAGATGGAGAAAAATCACCCACCAAGCTACCTTTAACATATGAAGCAGCAATGGTCGTCCTCGACTGCGCTTATACCATGATGATGATGATGATGATGATGATGATGTTAGTATATTATATATTATACTATTATCAATTATAATATATCTGCTATTTGGACTATGTTAAGTATGTATAGTCAACTAATATTAACTCACCATAGGCTCTCCGATGTCTTCACTAAGTTTAGCGAGATGCTCGGGCTCATTGTAGTAAGTGACGGCTTGTACCATAGCTGAAGCTCGCTTGACAGGATTGGAGGATTTGAATATTCCTGATCCAACAAAAACACCGTCAACACCTAGTTGCATTAGTAGGGAGACGTCTGCTGGTGTTGCTGAATTTTTATGAGAAAGGATTAAATTAATTATTGCATTATTAACATGTATTGTCTTGAATTTAACAAAACTGTTTTAAAGCTATTATACCATTTTTGTAACTAGAATAATTGAAAAACTGACATTTCAATATTTAAAAATATGTCATTAAAATTTTTTAATTTTTCTTTCGAGAACGTGATTATTAGTCTTGCACATAATTTTCTGACATGTTTAAATTATATGTTACTTTGATATATTTAATTATGATATGTTTAATGTTTGAAGAGTTCAATAAAAATAATAAATTATACTTTTAAAACGTAGATCTTTTGGTGTGAAAATGTGAGAGGTGCATTCACTAAAGGAAACTAAATTTAATAAAAAAGTAAAAACTTAATTTGAACTCAATAAGTATTGAAATCTTTATATACGCAATTAAAAACTTTATAGAGATATAAAGATTTATAATTCAATTTGATTTTAAAGGGGGGGGGGGGTGGGGTTTTTTGGTGTATTTTTGGTTTAACACGAATTACTTGTTCAAACTAACGCCATTTTTGTAGTTTTTGTTGATAGTAAAATATTGTTTTTTGTTTTTAAATAAAAAAACATAGTTTGATTCTAATATAAAAATGAATTATTTTATTTTTAAATTGTTTAACAAAAAATGACTTTAGTTTAAGTTGTCTCCGTTGATTTTCGTAAATCAAACTTATTTATAGTGCCTATGTACATAACTAATATAGCTAATACTAAATAAACATATTATTTCATATCTATAATTAAAATATCATTTCATATCTATAATTAAAATATCACTTCATTTCCTTACAAAACATACCTCGCATATTAATTTTATAATAGGTTCGTATTGCGATAAATAAACTTTTTTAAATTAAAAAAAATAATTGTATTGATAAAATTTTACTATTATAATTTAGTTTGATAATTTAAATATATTTGTAAAATTTTAATAAAAATTTTTAAGCTTAGTTGTTGACATTTGGACTTGTCTAACACATTAAAAAATTGAAGCCAATTAAAGCAGCATTGAATACAAAGTAAGTAATTGCCTTAATCGATTTCTGAAATTCTCACTAATTTTCCATTTATGCTGGCTAGAGATGTTAATTTTATATGGGTTGTTCTGTCCTTTGTCATTATAACATATAGAGATACAAAACATGACGATAAAATATGCAATAAACTATATTATACGCGTACATGTTGTATAAATACACAATTTAAACTTATAGACAGCAGATTACTGTAAAAAACAGCATTGATTAAAATTAAGCTATCTCTCTATATAGAATTATGTAAATACCTAACCCTCCCGCTGCAAAGTTGACCACTGGTAGTCGGCCTTTTTCTCGAGTTTCCTGGACCAATTCCAATGGAACACGCATTTTTTTAGCCGCACAAGTCATTTCTTTGTCATCCAACTGAGAAAGTTCTTTAATTCCTGAATTAATGGCTCGAGCATGTCGAACCGCCTCGACGACATTTCCCGTGCCCGCTTCGCCCTTGGTGCGAATCATAGCGGCACCTTCGTGAATTCGGCGTAAAGCCTCACCCAAATCACGAGCTCCGCACACGAAGGGCACGGTGAAGGGGTCCTTATTAATGTGGAATTCTGGATCAGCTGGACTGAGAACTTGGTTAGGGAGAGATTAGATGAACAAACACTTACATTTTCGAAAAATTTATGGTTATCAATCATTATTTAAAAAAATAGTTTTACGCATGCATAATTTAAAATTCATATCCGGTATATCAAATAATTATTACAAGTGTTTAACTTTATGTGACAGTTAATTTCCGCGAGAATATTGTGTTAAAAGTTTTATGTATTGCAAATATTAATATAGGTTAAATTAGGTGGCCTTTGACGTAGTCTAAAATTATTGACACCATATTTTTGATACCTCAAACAACTAATGATACAAAATTGATGACGTCATGGTTTGTTTTTAATATTATTGATTCTATTGATTTATGCATATTTCGATGAAATTGGTACAAATTTTTCATTTACAAAAACTTAAAAATCAAATTATTCTTATATATAAATTATTTAAAAATAGGAATAAAAATATCAATTTTATTCGAAGTAAAATTACCTTCTGATTCATCGATCATATCGACACCTAGAGCTTGAAGAATCTGAGCCTCGGCAGTGTGACCAATCCTTGCTTTGGCCATTACTGGGATGGTCACAGCAGCCATTATTTCTTTGATCAGTTTTGGATCACTCATGCGAGCAATTCCACCATCTTTACGAATGTCAGCTGGCACCCTCTCAAGGGCCATAACAGCGCAAGCCTGGTAATCATAATAGACGGACAGTTTCAATAATGAATTGTATAAAAATAATGTCAAAAGTAGAGTTTAATTTTTTCCTATTTCATAAATATATTCACTTGTATACAATTAATAATATCTTTTAGGACCTATACCGATAACATTTACTTTCAGATTTACAATTTAGATGTACATAAAATTATTGACCTAATAATATATAACAGATGATTATAAAAATTATTTCTATTGATATTTTATGAGCTAATAATTAAATTACGATCTTCTTCAATACTTTACTGAATTGATTTTGATATAAAATCTCCAAAAAGTGGAACTTTTAATTTAGATTTTATAATGAAACATATAGAACAGCATATAAAAAACTTGAAAATTAGACATCAATAAGCGACTGCATATTTCATCATTATATGAAGGAGAAAAAGAAAAAATATAAAATTTAGAATTCTTTTATCGACTTATAATCATTAATGATTGTATTCAAAAGGTGCAAATATGGTTTGCAGATTGTAGTTTGGAGTTCCCCCCCCACCCCTATAAACTTAAAAAGGTTTACATCTGTAATTAAAATCGTTGAAATTATTTCACTGCATATCCCAATCTATAATTGTATAATAGGCTAAGTGACTGTCACATATGTATAAAATATATTGGGATCATTCATATTTTTGTTACACAATTAATATCATTTAAAATCATTTTATTATACTGCATAGCATCTTCAATTGCCCTTTGCTTTATCTGTATTTTTATAGATTTTTTTGTTGTTGATATTTTTTAATTCACTTAGATATTACAATCTGTAAAGGCATAACTCACTCCAGCTTCCTCGGCAATCCGAGCTTGTTCGGCGTTCACTACATCCATAACAAGGCCCCCTTTGGACATCTTCGCAAGACCAGCTTTCACTCTGAAAGTTCCTGTCGTTCCTGTCCCTCCTTGAATCAAAGCCAATATGTTTTCATTATATAGATACATTTTATTAACCTCCAATATCCTAAATAAGTTATCGATATATCAAAGGGATAAAAAACATTTCTAATCAAATTCTTAAAATTCTCGCAAAATTTTGTACTTAGAATTTCTTTCAATTAAATTTACAATAGAGATAACCATGATTTTATTATAATTTATCATTTTTTGTCAGTAAATGTGGGTGTGAGTGGGTGCGTAAATCATATTTATGTATTTTTCAAAATATAGTTAATAAATTAATACACAATATTAAACTTACTTTGTTTTTTGTTTTCCATATCTGACATGATTAAGCAAAACTTGAACGATTCCAACCTAACAAGTTAGCCCCTCAGACAAATCTGTACCGTACATTATTATCTCATACAATTATATAACTACTCAAATGACTAATGCATGTGTACAACTAATCATTGGTTGATATGGATCGTAAAACGGATTACACGCAGCCTTTTCAACTATATACTAAAAACAACCTTTAACCTTCATATCGTTAGATATTAAAAATGAAGTCTTTTTTTCCGTAGTGAAAATGTTATTATAAATTCGATAGTAATTAATACACATATAATTTTAAGAATATGGAGAAAAGATTGTTAATGAAAAGTTAAATTTTGGTAGATTTTAAATATGTACAGCTTAGTAATTTAGCATATACAAATTTCAACAAAATAATTATAACTTATCACTGTTTATTTTATTTCAAAGTACAGCTTATCGAATATTTGACAAAATAGATCACTTAAAGAATTTTATGAAATCTATGAGTATACTAAAGTAAATTGTGCAATGATTAGTCTGAAAAGGCCGATTTAAATGAATTTTGCAATTTTGTGCAAAAAAAATGTGCAATTTTAACAAGGTTAACAATATAAATAATAAGAAAAAATAGAGTCGAGTGTCGACTCTACACATCACTTATTATGATACACAATAGCGATAATTAAATGCATTAACTACATCTCGTAATGCATTAATATATAAGTATATCTAATTGACTTATTTTTGTCACAGAATTATAAGTTGCGGCTAGGAATTCGACCAGTTCGGAATTTCGTTTTTTTCCGATTCCTATCCAATTCCGAACTGGTCGCCAATATATGTATTTTGTAAATTTTCATGGAGCTTTTATCGTCACAGTTTCTCCATTATACATTTTTTCATGAGATAAATTCTCTTTTCAGAAGTGATAAATATTCTTTTTTGAAGAGAATTGTTTAATAAGAGAGAAATGATTTTAAGAGAGATGTTCTAGTTAATTTAGTTTTGACTCCATTCGTCTGCCGTATGAAGGGTGATAATAATATTCCTCTTTTTATGAGACTTTTGAGAACTATTTAAATTTACATAGCAATTTAGTGTTCTTTGAAATCTTCAATAGTAATAGGATTTTTCTATTGTAAATATGGTTATAGAACTATAGCATACAATATAGAAATTATTTTATTTATCCCGTTTTAATTAATTTGTTATTTGACTACATGACACACTGGGGGGCTTAAATCCAAATAGGCATCATAACTAATTTTTTCTCCAATTATTTTGTGTAAGCTACATAAAAAATAAAAATATTAGTTCACTGCAATTTTTTATCCTGAACACAAAAAATAGTTACCTGCTATTAGAAACACCCCTGCACACACAAAAAAGAGCGTTCTTAAATGATGAAATAGTAACTATATTTTGAGCAACATAAAATGGGTATAAATATAAAGTAATATTATACTATTATACAATAGTACAATTCCTAAGATAAATATACACATATATGCTAAAAATATACAAACGGAAGATGATATTAATTAACACTGTATAATAACAGGAAAATTGGAAAAAAATATACTAGTTTGTATGAGATATCAAATAAAAATACTTTTAAAATACAACAACATTTGTTTTAAAAGCCAAGATTTTCTATCTGTATATATGATAGGAACGTCAGTTATACCACAATTTAAAATTTACCAAAAAAATCCAAAAAAATACTAAAAGTTTCCATTTTTGTTGCCCTCTGCTCTTCTGCCATAATCGTCATGGGACACAGCCTTTACTTCATGAAAAGTCTCGCAGAGAGCGTGATAGTTTGATAGTATTGCATCATAGTTTATTTCTAATCGAGCAAATAGTCGAAATCTATTATTGGATAATTTATATTTTTATTTAATAAAACCAAAAAACTACAAAATAGAAAATTCAGATGCATACACTCTCATAATGTTTTATAATTAATTCAATATATATTTAAATAATTCCAATTCAGATTAATTCTCAGAAAATTGACATGCATATTTTTTATTCTACCCTCAAGGCGCTAAATTTCTTAATCATGATATTTTTTTTCAACAAATTAACATGATAAAGAATGAATTATAAATATAAACTAATTTTGATAATTTTTGTTTATAATTGTTGATAAAGATAAAGTTAAATTAGTTAAAAAATTAAAAACGTATTTATTTTGTTATCTATTTAATTAATTAAATAGTTAAATGAAATTTTTTTTATATTTCTCTCAAATTTAAGAATTTTTGTAAACAAAACAAAATTATTTCAGAATGAATACAAAAAAGGTATAATTTAAAATAAGTAATTTTGAAGTTGCAGACAATTTTTACCAGCATTTAATTATAAATTTTAATCAACAAAATTTAATATTTAAGTATAATTATTTTGTCATTTATAAACTCATCAAAAACCACTAAAAGAACAAAAAACATTAGTTTAATCTATTATAAATTTTATGTTACATAGGACAATATTTTGGTTTAATTGTACATATTGTATATATATATATATAGAGACAGATGGCCTTATCTAGATAAATATATAAAGGTTTTTTCGCTAAGGCGAAATAATCTTAAAAATAATACTTTTAAATGTCGAAACAAATATAAATTTATATCAAAGATCGCAACTTCTGAATATAAAAAATATGATGCAATATTCATTTTTTGTATAATAAAAAGAAAGACTAGAAAACATCGTCGGAATCCTCGGCTTTAGTATGATTCGAAGAGGATTCATTAGTTATTCGTTTCATAAAGAGAATTTCTTTATTTTTTAAACCAATGGACATTGCTGTATCAACATTATGAATTACACTATTGTTTTTAAATCTACAACACTCATAGCTTTCCGGATCATTGATCCCTTTAGACTTACAAGCTGCCAATTTAGCCAATCGCAAGTAAGCCTCTCGTTCAATGCTCATTTTTACTATATCACCATCGTCGAATTTAAAGAAGAGGATCACCCCCGAAGTAACATTTTCATTATCACTTTTTTTATTTGGAGTCTGTTTTTGTAGCAAGCGAGTAAACGTATCAAAAACTGCGGTATTCTTGGTATAACCTTTTCGGACATACATTCCAGTTATCCTTTTGTGAATTATAAATGTAATTTTCTCACAATTTGCTGCAGGTATTAATTGATTTTAGATAAGAAGAGTATTTAATTTAGAATAATTATCTGAAATATCGAAATTTGATATATATTATTTAAATTATTTGTTTTAATTCGTTGCGTTGCGTTGAGTTGTATAGTTGCATCGTTGTATCGTTGTATCGTTGCGTTGTATAGATTTAATTTAGTTAATATTTAAATAATTTATTTCTAATTCATAGACTTTGAAAGAATATACAATATATCTAAAAACTTTGATATCGTAATTGTTTTCTACAATAGTAAATCATTCTAAAACGGAAAAACCAAAATAGTTATTATAGTTACTTTGTTTTGGTCATTGATAATTTTATATTATAATTAACCATAGACGTCCAATACTTCTAAGTGCTAATACCTTTCATATTGATTAACTTTTCAGTGCATGGACAACTTTTCATTGCATGGAAAATATATTTCAATGCATAGATAATTGAATATGTATAAGATAATTTCTGAACTTGAGGGTGATATCACCCGTTAAGTTCATAGATTATTTCATTTAAACTATGGTTAATTTTCCGGGATGTATT
>JAUZNC010058867.1:0-10799 GCA_034780395.1 Vannuccia rotundouncinata
AGTAGAAAATTGTAATATTATATAATAATATATAATTGAATTGAAACCAGTAGGAGAGTATAAAATCATGTTGAAAACATGAGCAGCATTTGTAAAATAACATTTTCTGTGATATTGTTATATACACAATTTTGCCTGTTTTTCATTAGCCAATCAAAATTTCTCAGTGTGTCTCTCAGCTTCTTCTAGTATGAAAACTATTTTTAGAAAATTGCAATGTTTGCAATTCCCGTCATGTGAAGTAACTTTTATTTTGTCGCAAACGTTGTGACGCCCATCATGAAGAGGTTAATAATATTGAAAACAAAACAAAAAATTATAACAAAATTACTAAAAACAAATGCTTTTAGGTACAACACATCTCTTTATGGTAAGCTAAGTCTAGTGTGTTAAAATGGTCATTTGTTTTATTTAAAAACAGCAGATGAGTGTACCTGTTCTCTAACAGTATACCAGCATTTCAGTAGAATTCTCTCAGTGTTAACATTGCCATCTTGTGTAGCACATTCCAAGAAATATTGCAATTACAAAAGAGCTTGGCTGATTTCATATAAGGGGTAGGGCAGGAGTTTTTTATGCTATTTTATACACATTGAATTCAATTAGATATGTTATAAATAAATAAGGCATACTTGTTTTAAGCAGGGAGCAGGGATAATTATGAGTATTGACCAAAATATTCTGCTTATTATAACCATGTTTGTAATAACCATATTTGTAATAACCAAGTCTTCTATTAAATGTATTTAAATTCACATTTTGACAGGACCAGACTAAATTGCTTCTTATATGCAAGTTCTGGTTATAAGCGAGCTTGTTATAAGTGGAGTATGCTGTTCCCGATATCTTAGTCAAAAGTGCTATACTTAAAGTCTGAAAACTTTGGGAATTTTTGTTTTTACTTTCCCAGCCATGAAAAGGTCGAGAAAATAAGGTTTTAATGAAAATTATGGGGAAAATTTAAGAATTTGAGATCACTTTCATTAAAAAATATATATTAGGTATAATATGTTTCATTTAACCATATTTATAAAAAAGGGTCTGGTTATAACATGACTGAAAGGACTTCTAAAATTTGCATGTTATATCCAAACTTATAGTTTTTATAAAAAGGTTGGCCAGATTTATTAATTTGCTTATTATAAGAAAGCTTAATATTAAAAGTGGATTATACTGGCAGTTATTGTTGTCAGTCAGTAATTTAAAAATAGTGGTCCAAATTGTATCATTTATGAAATCTTATAATAATGACTGTTTAAAATATTACCTAATGTTATCTAAAGTATTTTTCATCTGAAATAAATATAACTGGGTTCTGCAGTAATGAAAAATCAGTAAAAGTTATGGAATTTTCTGATAATTCATCAAAGTCATAGAAACATTTTGGCAATTGCCAAATGCAAACCACTGGATGATGTGGATGACAAAACTTCAATTTTTTGAATAGAATAGTTTATTGTATTAAAATCACATAGAATGATTTGTAGGTACATAGAACATGATAAAAAATTATAAATATTAATCATGATAAAAGATAATCATGTGGTGCATTAAACATATAATAAAAAGTCATGGTTACAAATCATTAACCTTTTGGTTTTACAGTTGAAATGGAATTTGTGACATCTTCTTAGGTCCATCTCTCTGTTTCCACTGCGGTGTTTTTCCAGTATTTTGTAAAGAGTATCTTCTCTATACTGGACTAATCATTTATGGAAGTTTTTCACTAGGTTCTGTCAGAATTGTGATAGTGTCAGTGATTATACTAGGAGAAGTGTAGAGGTGTAATGTTGGTCAGTGTTAATGATCTTATAGGCATGAAATTGAAATTGGCCTTTTGTTAGGTGCAAATGCCAAACAGGTGTGCCATATGTTAATAAAGGGCAAATAGTTGCTTTGTAGGAGGCTTTGATAGAGGCATACAATCTTTTTAGCATTCAAAGAAAGTATATTATTTTTGATGCCTTCTTAATCATTTTCTAAACAGCTAAGTGAATTATTAATATCTAGTTGGTAATTCAACATACAGTTTTATAACAAAAGTAAGATTAATATGTAAAATTATATAGTTATATAAATATGATCATAAATACAATAATCTTGCAATTTATGTCAAAGCGTCCTAAGCACCAAAACGAATTTTTTGTCAAAACACAACAAAAATTTAATGTAAGAGCACCCCACTGAAAACATTTAATACATTTTCAGCACCTTGTGAGTGTAATCATAAAAATATAAAGCAACATTTATTTTTTAAATAAATGAGTACAATGTGATATAGGTTGAAATGACACAAAATTATTGTGACATTAACCTATGTAGAAAAATACAAAAATTAAAAGTTGATTATTCAAGAAATATAGAGGAAGTACAAGTAACTAATACAAGCAAAAATTGTATCTACATAGTAATGTGTGTAAATGTCAGTGTAACTACATATTATGTAAGTACTGTAAGTACATTGTAACTACATAATATACTGTAAACTCAATTATTGTTTATTTAAATGAATTCAATATCCAATTGTAAATATTTTTCGGGATATTCAGAGAGGCTAGTTTTTCGAATAGGGTCTAGGGGCTTGTACTTAACTGAGTCAAATGCTTTTGAGAAATCCAGTATGAGGACACAGGCATAAGACAGCTTCTATTATACCTTATTTGTTCCAATTATTGATCATTTTGTTGTCTCTAATTTAAGTTTATGCCTATAACTGGACCAACATCAAGTCTGCTCACTCGTCTCTGGAAATTGCTGCGCCCTTCAAGAGGTTCTCCGTTAATGGCTAAAGACCCTGGGGCACAGTCAACACCATTAGTTGTGGTCTGTGGGGCTACAGGAACCGGCAAATCAAAGCTGGGCATTGAACTGGCTGAGAAGTTCGGCGGAGAGGTGATAAACTCCGATTCCTTGCAGCTGTACAGGGGACTTGATGTTGTCACAAACAAAGTGAGAAGGTTCTTGTCACATTTCTGATTACAACTGTTTGATTAATACCTCGTGATGTTGTAGGTGACTGCAGCGGAAATGAAGGGTGTTCCTCATCACCTTTTAGGCGTTCTAGATTCTCACGATTGCTCCAACACAGTGCACAAGTTCCTTGAGCTGGCACAACCTCTGATTCACCGGCTGCGTTCTTCCTCCAAAGTCCCCTTCGTGGTTGGTGGAACTTTCTACTACATTGAGGCTTTGCTCTGGGAGTTCCTCGTAGAGGCTCCGGTTGTGGACGATAGCACGAGATACAGGTGAGTTCAGAGGGTATTTCATAATTTCGATATTCTCTTTTTATTGTGTTACAAAAATTTATTTTTTTAAATGTACTTTATATACAGCGTAAAATTTCCCAACTTTCAGAACGCTGTGCTAAATTATGCTGAAAACCTTTTTAATTTAAAACTCATTGTAAGAAACAAGAAAAACTGAAACCAATTTGTTTGTTAATTGATTTTTTAATGCACAATTCAACTAGTTGCAATTAAAGTTTTGATATTTATAAATCGCAGTTAATGGAGTAGCTTTTATTCAGTTCCCTTAGCAACAGCCAAGTCCACGCTCAACTAAGGTTGCTCGACCCTCTTTCCGCGGCTCGCCTGCACCCAAATGATCGTCGCAAGGTGGAGAGAGCTCTGGACGTTGTCACGACAACGGGTATCCCCCTCACCACCCACATCACCAATCAACACCAGCAGGCCGGAACCAGCAAAGCAGGAGCGGTCCGCTATCCTGGCTCTCTCATTATCCAGCTGCACTGTGATCTGGAAACCCTCACCACCAGACTTGACCAACGCACCGAGTCGATGCTCGAAGCGGGACTTATCACAGAACTCGACAGCTACCTCACCGGCCTGGAAGACCATCCTCACCTCAAGTTCACCAAAGGCCTTCTCCAGAGTATCGGCTTCAAAGAGTTCCACGAATTTCTCCTGTTGAGTCCGGCCGATCGCTTGTCCACCACTGGTCGAGATCTTTACACCAACTGTGTCGATCAGTTGAAACGCGCCAATCGTCGATATGCCAAGGACCAGATCAAGTGGTTGAATAATCGGTTCTTGCGTAGACCCCTCGCCGAGTATATTCCGGTGTTCCAACTGGACGCCAGCGACTTATCGCGCTGGGACAGCGACGTTCTCTCCAGAGCGGTGATGATTGTGGAGGACTCGATCAGGGGGGGTCGAAGAATTGACCCCCTATTACCGTTGGAAGTGAGGAATAGTTCGTCGGCGAAGACTCCTCTTGTCTGCGAGACTTGTGACAATCAAGTGTTCGTCTGTGTGGAACAGTGGCGAATTCATATCAACAGTCGGCGTCATCATAAGAGATTGGTGGGTGCGAAAAGGCGGGTTGGTTTAAAGGAGGTCTCCGAACATTGATTTCATTATATTATTATGATAACTTCCTTATGTATATTTTGTGTCTATAGATTTGTTTACCTTGTAAATATACACCTTCGTATGTTTGTAATAAGTGTAATAATTGTATGTGGGAAACATTATTTTGGACCAAACACGTTGTAAATTTAGAGTCTTCTTTATTATCGTTTTTATAATCATCGATTAAATTTAGTTTTTGTATCTACATATTATATATCTGTATCACATCTACAATTTCTTTTTAGTATTGTTTATAAATATGTTAGATTCATGGCGAGTAGTATATATATTTATATATATCTATTAAATTAATTATTTTTTAATTTATTACCAAATCAACACAAATAAAGGCAGTTTTAATTAACGAAAATAATATATTTTAAATAAAAACATTAAAATATATTTACTTCCACATATAAACACACCGTTGTATATTAATTTATATTTTTTCTCTTTGCGTTAACATTTTATACAAAATTGTTCAACTCCTCAGCCATTCTAGCAAACTATATTTTTTCCGTAATATAATTAACTTTTAATTATACCTCAAAAAATCAAACCATATTTAAATTCGTAATATAGAATCACTATATAATATAATAAAAATCATCCATAGGTATTATTACATCCAATTAAAAAAAAACTACGTCCTATAAAAAACAAGCGGCAGTGAGAAAATATATTCGTTTGATATATTGTTCTATTCTTTAAACTGCTGTACAGGTTTTATTGATTTATCTATCGATCCCATATTTTAACATGATGTGCGCTATGAAATTCTCTTGGGGGTAGGTGCCAACTGATTTTTAATCGGAGGTCGTCTGTAAAGGTCGTACTTTATTTTAATCTGACAGCTAGTGTTAAAAAACGGCATTTTTCAAAATTTGAAAAATGGCGCCGATTAGTAACTAAGCAACCAATGACATTGAAGTTTTAATACATGGTGTAGAATTTCAGTACCTACCTTTCTGTATAATTATCGTCTTGGTGACGTCAAAAAAATTTAGGGTAAAATGACACGGTGCAGACAAATTTGAATATGTCGCCATTTTAAAAGTAGATCTTTGGTTACCATGACAACTGAAATTATTGAAAGTCATATATGACGATATACCCTCATGCCAAATTTCATAAATATCGGTGACTTGATCAAGTCATCAATATATATCTATTGATGACTATAATATATCTATTGATCAATATTATTCGAAACCTAAAAATCCTTGCAGGTAACCTTGGGTTCCTTAGATTCCTAGGTAAACTTATAAGATCCTACGATTCCTAGGATTACTTACAAGTGATCTTAGGTAACTTATAAAATTAATTTATCTAGGATTTCTAGGTACCTATACTAGGTGATTTAATATAAGTTCACCTTAGTATAGGTAACCTAGCTAGAGTTCCTAAAAGAAAACTTATACTTAATTAGGTTCATATGAGGTTATTTGCCGCAATTTTTTACAAAACCTGTAAAACCACCTTAAGTAGGTCCCCTATAAGTTTCAAGGTTATAGGTCTTTTGGGTCGATATTCTCATTGTTCGAAATTTACAAATTTTGTGGGCTAACGAATTCGAGTGCGATACTTTCCGGAACTTGTACAGACTCTCCTTATTGATTTTTGGACAGACTAGAGGTCAATCTCCTCTAGAAAAATTAGTTACTAATAATTGTATAGAGGATAATTATCAAACTGGACCCGGTGATAAAAGAAGTAACTATAAGGGTCCCATAATTAGTAATACTTAATGGCTAAGGGATACTACATGGCAAATTTAAAATTTTGAAAGATGATAAAAATTACCTGAAAAGTAAGGCAATTTATATAGTTCGATTTAAAGCAAAACAAATATCTTAGGACAAATTAATTAATATATATTAAGGGCAATGCCATAACAACCGATTATATGCGGACAATTACGTATTTATAACTAAGTGTGACTGACTGTCAGAGGGGTGAATATCGATTAAATTATCAGTGGTGTTGCTACATTGAGAACTATTTGGTAAGCCAATCAGAAGTGAATAGATTTCTAGAATATCCAAAAATGACTCGCAGACTAAGAAATGTTGGGTCACCCGTAAAGAAAGGGTTGTGTTGATGGTTTCGGACTTAGGAAGAATTCACGAATTTTTAGATATAGATAAAAACATTTAAAAACTGGGAATGCGCAGTGCACAAAGATGAGAACTCATTTCGGAGAATCAAAAGAAAAATTCATTGAAGAGGTACGTTTATTTATTTTAATATAATTTAGAAATAATATATAACATAATTAAATAGAATTGCATAGACAAACTAACAGTCCGTTTGACTATGATTTATAGAATGGTTTAAAACTATGGCCCCTCAAATGGTTCTGGAAATCTCCTAACATTACATGATAATTATATGGTATACCTCGTTAAATTGTATTTCCTGGAGATTTACAGCAAATACCTTTCTCTTTTAAAGTGGTACAGAGATTTATAAGCTATAAACCTCGTTTAAATTGTATTTCGTAGAGATTTAGAAATATACCATATACTATACCGTATATATTATGTTATTACATCTACTAATATTATTAATCTTATTAATATCTACATTATACTTAACTAATTCTGTATAAATGAGTAATAGACGTTTTCATTATTTATTTATAAGTAAAATAATGTGTAATCTGTTTTATTTTCAGTTTTAGTGGTTGAAACTGGACGGAATTAAAAGCACCAGAGAGCCGATTTCCTGATTAATAACTATATACATTCTCCAGAACTCAAATGTTCAATGAATGCCTGAACCTAAAAGCTTCCGAAGTTAGAATTTTACGAAAATCTTGAAACCCTTTAGAAATGTAAGTTATATTTTTTAAAGTATCAATATTTGTTTGTCCTTTTTGGTTAAACATATTTAAATCATCTCTATTAATTTTTTCTAAATATAGACTACAATATATGTAGAATAAATTGTAATACTATATATAAATAGTAGGGATAATTATTATAGATTTATATTTTGTTGTATTTATTATATTATACATATATGTAAATTTGATTTATTTAATAGGTAATTTTGCAGATGCATTGAAAAAAAAATACGATATATTATGTATATAGACAAATATACTATATATAGATTAATTATTTCGACTGTATTTATACCATAATTTCATTCACTAAATGAGTATATATATATCTAAAATTATTATATATTTCATTTAATAATCCCAAATATTTTGTTAATTTTTTTAGCATCTCTTCCATAAATAACATCACACACAAAGACATCGAGATTATGATCAGATTAAGGTTTCTTAACAATACTCGGAATTGCAATGGAGAAATGGCACCCCAAGACACAAGAGAGGATGAAGCTATAGACGGTAATTAACGCACCGAAGATGATTATTTCTGATAGTGTCTGTGACAGTGACTAATTTGTAATAATTTTGTTATAAAATATTATTTAGACCTTATTAAACTACATAAAAGCTCACAGTGATTTTATCATTTTGGTACTTCTTTTGTGATTTCTTTTGTGATCAACAACTTTTGTGATTTCTAAGTAACAGTTTTCTATGTAATGAAATAAAGACTTACTATTTCTTTTTATTTTTTGTGATTTATAAATCTTATTCATAACATGTCGAAATTTTGTACATAGGAATAATATTTCAGCCAGATAAATTCGTATTAATTTTCTTCGTTAATTTAATTAATTTAATTCGTATTATAATTTTCTATAGGTACCTAAGATTTCAACAACAAAAAATTCCCTAGGTTACCTAAGATTCCTAAAAATCTATGTTAGGTCACCTAGGATTCCTAAGATTCCTAACACGTAAAAAAAGTCATCGTTTTAACCCATTTCTTCATTTAATTACTTTTGTAACGCGCGTACTTCAAAGTTACTAGCTCATTTTTAATTTATTTGTTTAAATTTTCTACAGAGTTGAAATATATCGGCAGACGATATGTCAGGTGAAACTTAGGAGATTTTAATTTCAAATAAAACTAAAATTACTTGACTGTATTATTATTTGGTAATCCTTGAGAATTATAGGTACGTAAACTGACTAACTTACTGGGCAGGACACTTTTTTCCAGACGGCGCCTATCTTGAGTATGTCAAAAAATATTATAGGCCCTTTTCAAGGTGGCGGTGCCTAGGCGAGCTAAAAGAAATATTACCTTATTTAGGTATATAATTATATTTAAAAAAATATATAATTTAAAAATTACCCTGTGTCGTGAGTCCTGTTCTGAACAAGTTTAATTATTCGTGCAAAATTTTATCGCAAAGATTTATTAGGGACTATTTAAGCTGCAGACTATTTATTTTTATTATTGTGTAAATACTTGTTAACTGTTTTTAATATTGTGTAAATATCTTTTTGTTATTGTGTGAATATGTTAACTGTTTAAATTTATTTTTATTATTGTGTAAAAAAATTTAGGGCAAGGATTCCAAAAATGTACATATTAATTATGTATGATATAGGTAAAAGCGTCTACACTGGTTAGAAAAGTGCATTTTTACATCCTAATAGTACAAAAGTTTTAAAAAAATCATATTTGACTTCGGTTTTTGAAATAAATATTAATATATTTGAAATCCTTGTAAAAATTCGGTTTAGAAAATGTTAATTTTTAAATTAAATATGAACATTAAAGAATTTATAAAAATGTAATGATCTTGAAAACTGGATTAAATCGTATAAATCCGGATTAAACCGGTTCATACCTTTTTTAACGAAAAAAATAATTTTCTATTGATAATTTTTATAAAAAAGTTACTTTTTCTAATTTAGAATTTTTCAAGAATTTCAAATATATAAATATATTTTTCAAAAACTGAAGCCAAATATGATTTATTTTAACTTTTGTCCAATTAAATTATGTAAAAATGCACTATTCTAACCAAAATAGGTTATAGTTTTTTGGTATCGCAGAATCCCAGGTAGGCATAAAACCCATATAACTGAAACAATTAATGTTGAAAATAATGAAACAGTTTGTTATTTACGATTAAAAGCAATTCGTAAATAAGTCAAAATAACAAATAATATTATTTGGATTATTATGAATTCAAATAGAAACCCTTAATCAAAATGCAAAAATCTTTATAACAATACAAATTAATCTATAATTATCAAAGAATGAAAAACGCTATATATAACAGATTGTAAATATATTTATATATTTCATAATACTAATTACACTAAAATAGGAAATATTATATATTCACACACAATCCATTTCAATTTCAACGTCTTCAGCATTGTACCATTCATACTCTTCATCCGCAGATTCATTTAAAACCATGGTCACACACATCATTTCTAGCTCTCTGACCTCTGGGATTATTTTGGTAATTGCACCTTTCTTGCAGGAATTGTCACTTTCTCCTTTGATAGTCTACAACTTTTGCAATGAGAACGCAATTGGTTATATAATAACCCCCATTTTCCCATACTCGAGACAACAGTTTTGTTTGTAATTTAGGACATGAAATTTCATATCCCGATGGCAAAATTGTTGTCGGGCCGTAACATGGATTTACGTTTCGGCGCCGAGTCGTACATGTCCCCATAGCCCGACACGATCCCGAATGTCGGCATCGCTACTACGCCGACACAGAAAGTAGGCCAGTCAAAAAAATATAACGCATACTACTTAATAGTAGTATTGCGTGATTTACATATTTTTATTATTAATTCGATAATTTCCATATTTTTAAGGTTTTTATAATATTTAAAAATTATATCATCCTAATTATTAGTATAGAAAAACAAATAATCAAGAATATATCAAACACAAAATACATTACATTTTTACAGAAACGCAAATCTTATTATATGAAAAATTTATAATACTTTAGAAAATGTACAATTTAAAAGTCAATAAAAACGTGAACAGTCACTGAAGAATTCTTATGAACAGTCATATAGAGTTCGAATGAAAAGTCTTGGAGAAAGTATGAGTTAACAGTAAATAGAATAATTAGTACGACTAAACAGTCAAAGAATATTTATCGGCCCTGCTTTATACTGCCTGGTTGCCGGCGGTCTCTCTCCTACGTCTGATAAAGGAACCATGATCAAATTCATCGACGACAACACCCTGATCCTCCCAATCACCCGTGGACCAACTGAAGCAGACTATTCTGACGTTAATGATGAACATCTTCATCAATGACATTACCGATATCGTCCATGCCCCTACTAAAGTTAAATTGTTCGCAGACGACTCCAAATTTTACCTTAGTCACGACACTTCCGCAGGCTCTGAACCACTCAAACGTACCCTAGTAGATTTCTGACACGTGGCAACTTACTATTTCCCACAACAAATGTTTCACTCTTATAGTTGCTCCTTGTACCATTCCTACTATTCCTCACACATACTATCTTAATGACACTGCTATCACTTCTGTCTCCAGGATGTG
>JAUZNC010058868.1:0-10799 GCA_034780395.1 Vannuccia rotundouncinata
AAGCCAGATAGGTCACGTGAATCTCTCGACCAATCAGAAGACGAATTGGTTAGGAAAGGCTCATCACCTACTACTGTGGTGGAAGAGAAAATGGGTGATTTATGAAAAACTGCTATCAAAGCATGTGATGAATCTAGATTTCCTAATTTATACCAGCTATAACTTGAAATTGCTGCCACTCTGCCTATCACAAGCTGTGAGTGCAAAAGAAGTTTTTCTACTATGCGGAGACTGCATACATGGCTTAGATCATCCATGGGGAAACAACGTCTCTCAGCTTTAACTTTAATGAATATTCACTACAGTATAAGGTGGTTTTAGCATTAGCATTAGCAAAGCATTAGATTTCTAACTAATAAGATTAATCATTTTAATATATCTAATATGTATTACTTCATTATTATTTAGATCAAAAAAATGAAAAATAGCTTACGGAAAAAATTTTAATGAATAAATAAATCTGCATTTCCTTTTTTCCGACAGATAAAGCTTTGAATGTTAAAGCAAATTTGCAAATAAGCAACCCAGAATACTTTTAACACATATTTAAAGCTTCTTTATGAATAAGTAAATTATAACATGGTCACCTGTGGGTAATCGACCCCCCTTATTAATAATTCCTAGATCCGCCTTTGATTATGGATCATTTATTTTCTACAGTTAACCGATTACAATGATGTATGTTACTTTTGAACATCTGTGGAAATATTTACTTCTCGAAAGCAAATTAGAAATACGAATTGTAAATAAAAAATTTAAATATTGTTTAACGGGGTGTTTTAATACTGCTGCAAATAAATAAAAAATAAATTTATGCTGTGAAATTAGATTTAAAACTCTTCAACATTTAAATTTCAAAATAACATTTACTTATATTTATTTACTAACTTACTTACTTACTTACTTACTTACTTACTTACTTACTTACTTACTTACTTACTTACTTACTTACTTACTTACTTACTTTCTTCGACATTTTACAAATATATTTTACCCGCTACTTACTATATATATATATAATACAATATGTTTTATAAATAAATTGTAATTACTTACACCTAATTAGCATTCCCCATCGAAATTAAAGTTTGTTATTTAATTTAGTTATCAAAAATTTGCCTTAAGGTGTTAAAATATTGCATATTACTAATTACAATTGCATATTGTGTAGTTATAAAACTGATATATATATATATATATGAAATCGAAAGTATTGTACTAAAATAGTTTGTTTCAATCCCCCAATATAATCTTGATTTTTTATTCAATTTCAGTGTACAAAATATTTCAGAATATATATAATATGTAAAAATATAATTATTAAATACAAAAAAGTTAAATTCTCCAGATAACATTAACATTACATCTATGTTGGTATAGATAGTCTACAAATGAAAAATAATATGTAAATGTTAAAACTGTATTTAACATGGAACTTTTAATTTATGATTAATTCTTTATAATTAGTTATTCGTATATTTAGACATGACAGTTAAATCTAGCCTCAAATAAAAAAACAGTCTTTAAAAATTTAAAAAAATAATATTATAAACATATAGATATTACTATTTAATTATCCTGTAATTAAAAATATAAAATATTTTTTGCTGTGGACCCTGACATCAACTTGAATCTATATATCAATCTTACTTTTATTGTTTTTAAAGTACATAATTGCGTAAAAAAGGGGAAAAAATAAACTCATCGTGTATATTTTACTAATGGTTAAACGACCGTATTTTTCTATTTTATTATTAAATATATATATATAGTTCTTAATAGATTTATATATTCATATTTGAAATTGAGTCATATAAGTTCCGCCTGATTTTCTACAGGCTAAACTAATTGTTTTAAAATCATGAATTATTAACAAGCTATACTACTAATTAATTATTAACAAGCTATACTACTAATTAATTATGAACAAGCTATACTACTAATTAATTATTAACAAGCTATATTACTAATTCGATGCAACCATTACTGTACCACAAGCATATCATTAGCCAACTCAAATGTAAAAATTCAAGTTTATTGAAACGCATCACCCAACGAGATGGGGCTGTACTGCATTATGGGACGATTATTCGTGAATGGTTGGACAAAATCTTTTCGGGTAGGTGGATTGGACGAAGCGGTTTAATTAAATAGCCCGTTCGATATTCTTGACCCGATGCCTCCGGACTTCCTTTTGTGGGGAGACAGGAAGAATTTGTATATGGAGAAATCGCGGACCATAGTCGATTTGAAACAAAGCATTAAAGATATTTCGCAACAATCAACAGTTTAATCAATTTTAATGGCGAACAATTTGAGCATTAAAAATTTATATTTTAAAATAATAGCTTGTGTTATTATCGCTTGTGTATAATTCTTGCTTTAAAAAGTGATAACATTTAGAAAATCCAGCTGAACTAATGGCTCACCCTAATTGTCTGAACCAATCTATCAATATTATATTCACTTTTATGTTACGACATTAATTATTTTTATTAAATTGATATACTTTTATATTTATAATTCCTAACTTCTGTCTTTTAATAATATACAATAAGTGTATTGTAGAACATGACGTGTAGTAAAATTCATGTGTATTATAGACGCTATATATGCTATGTGATATTTGTATTTATAATATGCTATATAGGGGCCCACATATAAATATATATATATTTTTAATTCATCTCTTTTTAACAAATATAATGGATTTAAAATATAATAAGACGTAAGTATTGAAAAATCATAAGCATTAAAGGGATACTTATTTTGCGGTTTAAATCATTTAAAAAAACAAAAAAACTATCCCTTTGATTTTGGTTTGGATAATTATATAAAATTGCTATAAATTATAATAATGGGTATGGATTTTTATCATAATAATGTATATTGTTTATCTTTTAAAATAAAAAAAATAATATAACCGGATGCCTAAATTAATTGTTTTAAGGATTAAAAATTATTATAATCATATAATTAAAATTTTATTTAATTTACAACTTTAATATATTAAAAATGGGTTGATCTACAATCATGTAAATAATTCTCTTTATGAATCTCTTTAAGCACAATAAAAGGAGAGTATTTTTCTAAATTAATCAGTTTTCGAAAAAATTTAGTGTAAAAAATGTATATGCTCTTTTTATTAAAAACAAGTACCTACTCAGCATCTTTGTCAGCTCTGCCATCTACCATGAATTTCTTCCATAATATTGTCATGTATGAGATTTTGGCCATTTACTATCTATTTATATGTAAAAATGGGCTTGTCATGGATAAGATCTCATTCATAACAGCCATAGAAAAAAATGGTGCCCTTTACTAACTCTTATGCCAATGTTGAGAAAGTGTTTAGTCAATTGCAGAAGATTATGCACAAAAAATGACTTTCACTTGATCCTTTCACAGTGAAAGCACTAATTGTTTCAAAATCATGTATGGTTGGACAGCAAGTACTCTTTCAAAAACACATCCTTTATTAGATATGGCAGCAACTGCTTTTGCCTCTGTGGAACAAAGGTCATGCAAGAAGAAAAGGGAGGATTACAGGAAAAGAGCAGAAGAAATGGAAAAAGTATAATATTTGAGGTACAGCAGGAGAAGAAGAAAATGCAAAAGCTATCAATAAAGTCTTAAAGAAAAAAGGTGTCTTCAGAAACTTGTGAAAGAGTTACAGGAAAATACCAAGAAATCAGAAGAAATTTTTGAGTCATTGAGAATAAATAAGGAGAAACTGGATAAGAAAAAGCAAACAGAATCTGAGAGGGTAGTAGACAATGTACTCAAGCATCATGCATCTTTGGTTACCACTGACAAGGAAGGTGCCTCAACTTCTAAGAAGTATTCCTAGTTATTAACATTCCTGAATTAAGCTGACACATGGCTGTACATTTATGTATTCATTATATAGAACTGGCATATATAATTCCTATCAATGTAACACATTCCATTATCAGGGTTGCCAAAAATTCTGGCTAACCCTGAATTATATGTACACTTATTGTATTTAGTTGTAATTTTTCATATTGTATTCTTCTGTAAATAAAGAGATGCAGATGGACTAGCTATAAAGGGTGATGTGGAGGCCAGTAATAAAAGTTAATAATTTTAAATAAACAATATGTGTTTATTTCTTTTACATAAGGTAAACATATATGAATATGTAAATGTAACAATATGGAAATGAAATATATTTTGGTCACCACCCTGTAATACTGCTAACATTTAGTTTAGGCCAAAACATTTTTTAGCAAGCCTGAAAAATAAAATTATTACCAGAAAGAGCACTGTTGACCTTTTTGTATGATGTAAGATAACATCACACATGAAGTTGCTGCAGATTTGTGTGATCTGCATAAGCAACTAGATGCCTTCCATTATAAGTTGATGGCAAACAATACTTCATACACAAACCTTTGGTAACATTCACAAAGCACTTCCTTTGAGTCATGTAGTCAGACCAGTTTTGAACACAGTTTCAGTATATATATACTGTATGAATAAGGATGTCTCTACATTTAATCTTCATGGTTCCTACGCTTCTGGAAAAACTGAGAAGTCAGGAAATTTTAAAGGGGTCTGGGAAAAAGTCTGGAAAACCTAAAAAGTCAAAAAATTTTGTTTCACTATGTCAATAAAAAAAATTTAAATATTGAGATATTAGCTTATTATCTATTTTTTAAAAAAATATATATTGTGAAATATTTTGTGAAAAAAAATTTTTAAATAAAGTTTAAGAATTTTATGGTCTGACATTTTTTCAAAAATTTCTGGCAAACCTGAAAAAGTCGAAATTTTTGGGGGAAATGAAGTAGGCGAATCATCACATTGGGAGGTGTGAAGAAGGTTGGGCAACATTGTATCATCTAGCAGAAAGTATAAGAAAGATCAATATTGGTATATTGATTTCCTGTATTATTTCATGTTTTCACTAATTTCTAATAATTCATGTACATATAAATAACACATTGACTTTACCTGCCCACTATTTATTAACCTTTTCCCAATAGGCAGGCATCACAACGTTTGCAACAACAAAAAATTACTTCACCCAGCAGGAATTGCAAATGTTGCAATTTTCATATAACATATATATGAATGAGTTTCTAAAAATAGTTTTTATCTAAATGCTTATCAAATCATTTACATAGACAACTGGGTGGGTATCAAATACCTTAGTCTGATTACCATCAGACAGACACACTGTCCAAAGGAGATTGAAATTTCACTGGTCAAGAGGAATAAGCTGAGAGACATGCACTAAATTGAAAAAGTTTGATTGGCTAATGAAAAACAGGCAACATTATAAGTGTATATAACCATATTACTGAATAATTTCATTCACAAATTCTCTGCTCACGTTTTCAACATGATTTTATGGTTTCAATTCAATTATATATTGCATCTGGAACTAAATTTCAAAGCATGACAACAAAATTATAAATATATATGATTGGATGTCAACAAACCAAACATCAAGAACTTAGATTGATTTTCCTTTGTGTTAGTGATGAGGATTATAAGTGTGAAGCCAGAATATCACTCATGCATTGGAACTCTTCAAGCAACACCCTATAGTAATGCAAAAAATTGATTTTTACATAATAATATGTTTATTTCATTTTATACTTCCCGAAAATATTTTTAATGAAAATTGACACTGAATTGACAATCACAATTATGTATAATATAAACACAACACAGCTATAGAAATGCAGCTGAATTATTTAGATTATTTGTGCAATATTCTCAAATGTCAATAACAAAAATTTATATATCTAGAGGTAAATTTGAGTCATTTATACATAAAATATTTGTATACTATTATATACATATTATACACATAAATAATTATTGGTAAAATTGTCTATTTAGCAGAGAATGAAAATACAAATTCTAATAAATAGCAAACATATAATAATTATATGAATGTATAGGTTTATAATAGATGCGCTTTTATCATAGAAAGATATTTCAATTTTAGTATAATATAATTTTACAGTACAATTTTACTAATATATAATTGTATACCTAGTTATAATAATTTTTAGAAATATCCTATATGAAATACAGTAAATAACTGATTTATGTATTTATATCTGATAACTCATTTATAGCTGATAAATATGAAAAATATGGAATTATATTCAAGTATAAGTCAAATGTAGTTCATATTATATATAAATCGCCGTAGGAGACTGATTAAATGTGTCATATCATATTAGCTGTTATTATAAATGACTTGAAATAATTAACCAATCTGGACACAATAAGGTTACTAACTAACACATTTGAATTTATATAGCCATTTGCTGTCCCATATAGAACTTTGCTGTCCCATATAGAAGCAGGCAAATCGGAAAAAGCAAAGACATCAGAATAATTTGGAGTTGGAGAGTTTGCAAAACTGAAAAAATGAATTGCTGCAGACATCACCAACCTTGAGGAGAAGGCTTTTCAATTGGGTGAATGGCGAGTACAACAAGATCTACATCCACTTTTAAAGAGGCACACACAGTCACCCGTTGGCAAAAACTATTAACACATATCAGAAGTACACTTAACTTTTAAATATCTTCTTACTTTGACATTTACATTAATATTTTATGTGATAATAACGTAATTAGTTATAATCTTGGTGACATGTAAATAATTTTATAGGTACCTATAAATATTATAGGTACCTATAAATATTATAGGTATTTATATTTTAAAAACGTTTATGAAATTCTGGGATTTCCGGGGAATTTGATTAACCTAAAAAAGTGAAAGCCCTGACAATAAATTGTTACAAGTATAAGTGTCTTTTTCTCCTTCATATATTGTTATTATACATATCAGGTGTGAAGGTATTTTTCAAAACATGTACTGTAGGTACTTTAATTAGGGTGTAATTATTCTAGCAGTAATTATTAAATATATACTCATAGAACAGACATTATTGCCCTGTTGGATGAGTGCCTTGGTCCTGAAATTTGAGGGGTTATAATTTAGGTAAATTGAGAAATCAATTCCTTTTGGTTTAGACCTCAGCAAGTTAATTCTTTCCTTGATAGACAATCTTAGCAAAGTGCTACATAATCCTTCCATGTCAGTTTCTGATGGTCAAAAAATTGCTGCATTGATCATTGAAACTTGAAGAGGTATGCACAATGATAAAATGTGCAAACATTGAATTGTTACTTACCAATGCTGATAATCGGCAGCCACTTGAAAATTGTTGCCTGAATTTTACAGATTTTGTCTTTGTCCATTAACATTATCTGCACAATTGCAAAATCTCAATGTGCACATTTCGAGATGTTAACTTATAACAATAAGTGAGATCTTGAAATACATGAAAACAATAACTGGGTCAGAAAACATTTCACATCAAGTGAGTGTAGTTTTTCTGTGATGCAACAAATTAAATCATATCTCAAAAATACAATGCAGTTGTCTCGTTTCAATCATACCTGTCACCATGATTTTGAATATCTACAAGAACCGTCTTGAATGTATTAACTTAAATGACATTACCAATCAGTTTTTACAAAAAAGTTAGAATTTTAGCAATTCAACTGGAACAGTTTCATAATACAAAAATGTGTCCATTTATATATAATCACTTTCATATTTCACTTTCATCTACTTAGGTATTGTGCAATGAATACCTGGTTTCTTTTGTATAAATTATGAAATACCTGCCCATAAATTGGGGCTGTATATGTTAAATAAACGGGGATACATACCTACAATGTTTGGAAATCACACTTTTTATTTTAAATAATGGGGATGCACAAATTCTTTGTTCGGGAGGTGGTGCAAATTTTAGGAATTCGTATACCATATTGCACCTCTTGTTCAGAAGTATAATTATTTATTACTATTTTATTTAATATAATGTGCAGTGTATAATGTGTGGGAAGACTTCTATTTATATATTTTTTGTGTGTAGAAATCCACATAAAATTAGTAAAGGATTATTATAATATGATGGAGTGTGCCAGAGAAGCACATAAGAACACAGATAACCACTAAATTGAAGATTGTATTGGTGGTTGTTTTATGCAAAGTTCCATTTTAATCAAGTTGTCTTGCATCCTACCTATTCATTCTAATTCAAATGTTCTAGGTGGGTTAATGAGCTATTTCAGTGGTCTCTTTGGATCAAAAGAACGTCGTATTTTGATTCTGGGTCTTGATGGTGCCGGAAAAACTACCATTCTTTACAGATTACAAGTTGGCGAAGTTGTTACAACAATTCCAAGTAAGTTAAATATATTTTTAAACGTATTCAATATTAGATTAAAAATAATCCCTAATTCCTTAAATATTTGAGAAATCAACATTAATAATCGATCAGGCCGTCATTCCGTAGACTCTCGCACTGTCCGTCTCCAACCAGCTCGTTCCATTCCTCTTTTATTGATCCACAGATCCATCATATCATTATTTTTTGAGTCAGTCTATTTAGGTCTGGGTCGCCCTGATCTACCTTCAACGGTATAAAACAATAGCTTTCTATGGTATTGACAATACTCAGGATTGTGCATTTTTTCTAGGACTCTGATGTTCTTAGTACTAGATTCCCATTTGATGTTCAATATTCTACGGTAGCACCATAGTTCAAAGCTTTCGATATGGAAACACTCATTTTGCGTCAGTGTCTATGATTTTGAAATGTCATGCTATTGATTTGTTTGGATCGGAATAGATCTGTGTTGCAATTGTGAGACGAACGTTCACTTCCTTTCCGCTTCCCCATGCTTTCGAAACTTTCAACAAGGTCAATCTGTTCCCCGTTTGCCGTAACAGTCGTATTGGATCATCATCGTTGATTTCCTAGTTAATATGCAGATAATAAAATCCATTTGGAAATATTAATCTCAATTTAGATAAAAAACAATTTATTTCTATCCTAATCTATAACCTAATTGTTTATAATATTTAAAAAAAAGATTTCTTATACTTTAGTATGTAATGTTTCATATTGTGCGAATTATCAAATTCCATGTTTATTATCTTGGTAGCAATCGGCTTTAACGTGGAGACGGTGCAATACAAAAACCTTAAATTTCAAGTTTGGGATCTTGGTGGGCAGACCTCTATCAGGCCCTATTGGCGTTGTTACTATGCCAACACCGACGCGATAATCTATGTTGTCGATAGTATGGATCGAGATCGGATTGGAATCTCCAAACAGGAGTTGGCATCGATGCTTGAGGTGGGTCTTGTTTCGTTCTAATATTAACACATTTATATCAAATGAAGTGAATTAACCCTAGAACGACCAGGTGGGGGGGGGGGTTCAAATTGACCCACATCCCCTAACTCTTGATAGAAGCAACAAAATTTCAAAAAATGCATTAACTTCTTGATCATAAATTCTATCGATTGGTATACATTTTAAAAATTATACTACTTGTTTAAAATATCAATAAGTAGTATAAAAATGTTTTTTAAACATTTTTTTATTACAACTTTCTAAATAAATAAACAATTTACATTCTTTTTTAAAGAAAAACCAGATCCATTTATAGTTGTGTTATATCATCCTTCGTGATATCTGATCATCAAAAATATAAAAAAGTGACTTATAGAGATATTTAAACCTATGATCTGGATCATAAAATAGAGTGATCCAGATCAAATAATAATAAATATCTGATGTTGTTTAAAATTTGGATTTCAATGTATAATTACTATTTAAGAAAACAATTTTACTCCAGTGCACCAAAATAACGATTTTTAGTTTTGATCCAGATCAAAGTGTATCAGATCCGGATCATAGAGTATATGTGATCTGAATATAAATAAATTCAGGATTATAATACGTAACCATAATATCAATGTGTGTACCAAATCTTTGAGAATTAAATTTAATAAAATACAGATTTTAATGATTCGAAATGCTGTTTTGATTATAGGAGCAAAAAATATATTAAAGATGATCCAACATTTTTTATACATCATTCGAAAGCCCTAAAAAGTTAGGCAGGTACTGAAAATTTCAGACCAATCGACCAACTCCTCTATTACCCAACTAAGTAATGGACAAAGCTTTCTTGAGTGCTCTCTCCTGCATTCTAGTTCATAGAATACTAAAAAAAATCTTCGCGTGTTCGGAGGAGATTGTGTCAAGGAACAGTCAGGGAGAGTGGCCACCATGAATAAAGGATTTGTCTTTATTTCTCATAAATAAAAGATTTTCATATGAAGTCGTTTAATATTTTTTCAATGCATTATTTTATTAAATATAATTTTGATTATACTACATACTATAATTGAGGAATATGAATTTTATGTCTCCGGAACTTTTTTATAATATAGGAGGACGAGTTAAAGAAATCAATCCTTGTTGTATTCGCTAACAAGCAGGATATTTCTGGATGTATGAGTGTCAGTGAAGTGGCCAATGCTCTAGGACTAGCAGGCATCAAGAATAGGCGATATCAGATCTTTAAGACATCCGCTATGAAGGGCGAAGGTCTTGATGAAGCCATGGAATGGTAAAATATATTTAATAATATGATTTACGAGACATTTCCGTTTTAAATATTACTATTTATTGTTTGTACTACTTACTAGTTATTAATTTGTCAAAATTTCCAATAACTATTTAAATATTACTTCTCTTAATGTCTATTTAAATAATTTAAAAATGAATATTAGACATTATTTATTTTAAAATATAGTTACTTTTACTATTATTATCTTTACCTACGTATCTTCAGAAAATACAATTAATATTTATGAAATCAAATATTATAATCTTTTATCAATCATACTACTTACAATTAGACAGTAATGTTAATCTA
>JAUZNC010058869.1:0-10795 GCA_034780395.1 Vannuccia rotundouncinata
CATACATACTTATTTGTCAATCTTAACAACAACAAATTATTATTTATTAATCTAAAAGTAAATTAGTGATAAGCATTAAATTAACAATAAATTAACAATAAATAAATTAATTCCTATATGAAAATTTTAATATATATATTTACGAGTATTTTTATTAATTTATATTGAAACAAAGTGATCAGCATATGCAATTCATATCTTGATTATAAATAAAATGGTCATATTATCTACATTATTTATTTCTTTTAATGTATTATTTATATTATAGCGAAAAGTGATCATAGCCAATCAAACTGTAAGGATGCCATCAAAAGTAGAGCTTGGCTCTACTCGCCACCAGCATCCGACATCCAAAAAATTTCAACCTACACAGGCATCTCGAATGGCCATCCAGGATGTTCGTGTAAGTGGGGCTTAATGCATAGATGACATTTTTTGTAATACAGTCACAAGATTATTCATTTAAAACTAGTAAACATATATAAAATTTTGAGAAATTTTGGGTGCATATTATGAATTTAGCAATCATTAATTTTCAATGGCCATTTTAAATTAATATATTAATTAGTTAAACTTAACATGCAATAATTAAATAGCAGTTAAATAAATATATAATATGACTCTTCAGCTATCTGGCCAAATTAAACATTAAATTAGATATGTAGACAAATTATTTTAGAAAACTACAATTTTTAACATATTTTGATTTTTTAATAATCATATAAATAATATTACAAAGTATTGTCAGCCCATATAATATTTCTCGTGTTTTACTTTTTCATCTTTAATTATTCTATACTTGATAATAATCTTAGGATGAAATTCAAAAATAGTTATTTTATATTTTTTTGTTTATTTAATTCTTCATAATGCTATATTATTGTAGTTTCTCTAATTGGGTATTTTAATATATACGGCATCCTAGTTGAAAAATGAAATTAATTTTATTGTGATAAAATAAAATAGAAATAAATCAGTGCCTATTACAATGTATTAATACTTGTTAATTATATTTATACAGAAAATAAAACTTACTTCTTAGAAAAGTATACCACAAAACCGCTTTACATATTACAAGATATGAAACTGAAACTTACAATTAATTTAAATAATATAAAAATTAAACAATTCAAATCATAGAAAATTTTAAATTGAATATTTTTGGATTAAATGACGGTTTTCAAGTAGTAATTAAAGTATATTTTTGTATTAATTGTTATTCTATTTCCGATTAATTTTTTTTTGTGTTCAAATGTACTGTATAATTTCTTGTTTATATTCATAACAGAAAATTTATTATTTTAATTATTATAATATATTACTTTGAAAAGCGACCCTTTATATATAATATACATCGACATTACACTATATAACTACAATTAGATCTGCAATCTAAAATTAAATGCTTAGCCGGTGTGTTAGGCAAAAAACGGTAAAAAACTTTAAATTGATCATTTAAATTGAAGTAATATGGTTATAAGTTCAAATCAACTAATCAAATTGAAGTTTTTTGTCTAACACGATGGCTAGGAATTTTAAATACATTAATTTTAGATGGCAGATCTAGTTTAAAGTATAGATATATAATGACTATGATAATATATTGAAGAGATAGAGTATATATAATATTGCCTGGTTGATATTAAGCTGTTTATTAGGATTTATTAAGAGGTATAAAATTGGCATTGCTGATCAGGCTCAATTATATGTAATATGTTTCATATGTTTCATAATCTAAACACAAGCCTTAATATTGATTCAAAAAGTACAATTAGTGAATTTCAATTATATACCGTAGTTTATTGTGTCGTTTTAAGAGGATTTGATATATTTATTTTTACATGTTGATGTTTTTCGTTTTATTGTATTTAATTTAATTAATTTATTTAGTATTAAACTTTATTTTTGCAATAGATATATATTTTTATAAAATCAAGATGCTAGATAGCTCGGCTCGGGAAATAGAATTCATTATCAATTCAATTTAATTAAATGGACACATGGATATATGTTTTGGCCGTCTAAATTGATTGAGCAATCATAGGCAGTGCTAATCACTATATTAAAGCCAGGAGTATATGAATTAAATTATATTGACTAAATTCCCCAGAATTCTTCAGAAATATAATTTAATAATTGTAATAAAAACTCATATGATTTTAATTGAAAGAATTTATTTATGTAACGATATAATACACCAATTTTGTCTACTTCACAGTTCAAATTAAAAAAATTAAGTCGAACAAAATTTATTTAATTTGATTTTTTGCACATTTTATTTCCGAAAATTTTTGTTAAGGTATGGAAGTATTGTATCCCGCCCATTTACATTTAACTCGATTTATAATATCTAATGATCCTACCCAGAAAGTAGTCAATCGATCACGCCTATATATAGGAGGTTTAACAAAAAACGGCCCTTTTTACAAAGTTATTATTATAAAACAAGAAATTGATAAGAAATTTTGGAAATTTTTTATTTAAATATATATTTGAAATTGTTTATGGATTAAGACTAATTATACCACCAATGACTTATATATATATTATTTATATATATAGTCAATGAATACCACAGATTCATTGATTTTATTTATTTCACTAATGTTAATATTGTTCACATAGAAGTAAACACCCCAGACATAAATTTTATTATTGAAACTCTACGTCGTAATGACTATAATGCAACCACGATACACCAATTAATAAGTATGCATGGGTGTAACTAGGAATTTGAGATGGCCCGGGTGAAGACTGGGTCAAAAGTTTTTGGGGTCCAGGGGTGTAGCCCCCCGGAAAATTTTTCAATGTCTTAAATTGTAATGAAGCAATATTAGAGCACCAAAATCCGAGGGAAAAAGTTTCAATAAAATAACATCATGAAAATTGTATTAGTATAAAATATATACAACGCTATTATAATAACATATGCACCATTCCCATATACATATTTCCACTATTCCAAATTTTCAAAACAATAAAACCCGGGCAGTTGTTGCCCAAAGGTTATAACCAATAGTTATACGCGCCTGGTATGCGGCGATGAATACATTATTTCAGAAATAAGAGTACGTACGATTGCATAAGAGTATAGAAATGGGGCAAAACAAAATTTTAGGAGACAGAAAGGGAATGGAAAGAACACGGTAGAATTTGAAATTGACCACCACATCAGGTGTAGAAAGCTTGCGAAATGTATGATGCTTGCACACAAATGATGTTACACATACATAGAGATGACCTGAAAGTGAAGTCTATATGCGATCGATACGTTCCATACCACCTGAACCACGCCAACCTGCAAAGAAGGAAGAGTTGCGTGTTGCCGAGAAGCTTTGTGGACATTCACTGCCCGAATCCCGAACAATCAGAAGGTGGCTTGTCATTATAAGAGATGAGAAGTGGTTTTGTCAGACCAATCGGTGCTACCTCTACACGACCTTCTTGGATTACACCAGGTGACCCAAAAGGTCTCCAATGAAAAAAACAGTTCATGAGTCTGATCGCCACAAACTTCGGGACACTCAGCTTTTTTAAGGTTCTTCCCAGACAACAAACTGTTAATTCATAGGTTTTTTATGAATTCTATCTAAAATAGTGTCTTCGCCCCTAGCTGTGCATATTATTTGATGTATCATTCGTGGTTGCTTTGTAGTTATTACTACGTAGAAGTTTAATAATCAAATTTGTCTCGTGTATTTACCTCTATGTTGACAATTAGTTCAACAATTTTCAATTATTTTGCATAAAGTTTCAAATACAAAATCAATGAATATATGGCAGCAAATTCATAGTCACGGCTTAAAATAAACCTTTAGTCCTTTTACTATGCTTTTCACATTCTTGTTCACAGAATATAACCAGTCTAATAGTTGAAACGGAACATCCGTTTATATAGGGCATGTATTATATTTCAAATTAATGTCATCTGGAGAAATATAGTCGAAGCGTTTTTCCATACAAAGCCCGCCGATTTTTGGATGTAAATTTTATGTAGAATTCTGTAATTTTAAAATATCACAGCTGTCACAGAAAAATATCTAAGACTATATTTCTATGATCGATACTATATGTATATAAGTCACATAACAGGAATATATCACAGAAACTGAATATTAATTAAAATAACATTTATGACATATTTAAACACATTGGTACAAAATAATAATGTAAGTATTAAAATAAGAGTATAGATATATATTTACAAATACAGTTAGGCCAATAATTGTTCATCATGACGACCATTCTGTTGTACACACAATTCACAACGTTTGTAAAAACTTTTAAAACATCGTTTGACCGCATGTCATAGTCAATATTGCGAAAGAATTCATCGCATCTTTCGGCAAGGTCTGGAAGTGTTTAAGCACGTCGTGACCTGCAAACATTATCTCTTAAATACCCCCACAACCACAAATCATGGATTGTGAGGTCTGGGCTACGAGGTGGCCTTTGTATAGGACCTGAACTCCCAATCCAGCGATCAGCTAAATCTGTATTTAGTATTTCTCGGACAGCCAATGAAGCTCCATCACCGAAGCTCCATCATGTTGGTACATATTAATCAAATATCTCATAGTAGACAAAGTCGGAACAACAATATCTCGAATTACATCCAGATAACGATCACCCTTCATAGTTTCAAAGATAATTCGGAAGCGCAAACGTCCATCATAGGGAATCATTATACCCAAATGGTTATTGATGAGGACTATAGAGGTTTCTCTATAAGATTCGGTGTTTACTTTCATTAGCATAATAATAACAGTAATAATTTGTTTACACAAATAATAAGGCCATTTAAATGTAAGGTGGCTTCATCACTGAACATAAATCTTTTTGTCCAATGTTTACCATTATTGATAGGCATTCTGCAAAAATTAAAGATTTTTATGATAATCTTCATGCTTATTTGTACCCGTTGGTATTTGTTCAGTTTTAAATCATGGACTTTAATAATAGTATTGACAGAGTCTAAAGAAACGACTGGCTTGTCTTTGGCATTTACAAGTGGCATCTCCCATAGCTGTAACAAGATTTTATTTTACATTCTCTGCAATTTGATTCACACGGTTGTCATGAGATTTTGGTTTTGGTAGCACTGATAAAGTCTTTGAAAAAGTTTTTTTCAATCTCGTAATGTTCTTGCAGGTGGAGATTCGATATTATTTTCTTCTGTAAAACGTTTTCGACCTTTCTCACAGTCATATGCAATTATAGAATATCCAACTATCGATCCAATTTGTTTATTTGTAAAGCCTGGGAAATTCAAGAGATTGTTTGCTACATAATCCATGAATATCAAGATTGAAATGCAGTTTAAATATATTGTTATGTGACTTATTCATATAGTATCGATCGTAGAACTATATAGTCATTGATATTTTTCAGTGAAAGCATGAATAAAAATCATAGATATTTTAAAATCATAGAAATTTTAAAATCACAGAATTCTATATTTATTTTTACATCCAAAAATCGGCGGGCTTTGCCTGAACACCTTACTACTATTACTACCCTGTATGTTTTCAATAAAAGTAAACTTTACATATTTGTTCAAATATTTAATTAATTGTAACTACACGCAGGAAAATGAGCCTTTTGTCATATATTTATCCTTTATATATTAGTTATAATGTTTTTTACTTTTATAAAAATGCTATTTTTTAAATGCGCCATATTTTGAAACGCAGTCTAATAAAAATAAAATTTTTGTAATGGCCCTCTTGAGTGATGGTATTAATCATAAACTTCTTGTACAAATTATTACGTATCCTTTCATTACACCAATGAGAATATAATATACGTTTGTAGACTATTCCACCAAACAAGAAGTGAACAGAATATTCAACAATTGACCCTCGCTATAATATCATTAATAATACTAGAAGGTACGTTTTTCGTTTCCAAGAAATGTGTACAAAAAAGTCTGTTTGCATTCTAATGTGGTAAATGACTGTGCCAAGATCATTTTGCACACAAGTCGATATATATACCATATACCTATATGCTCTAACCGAAATATACTATATTGTAATCGTTCGTTATCATATTCATGAATATGTTTGCTTTTACTATGCGAGCTGGCTAGAACAAAAAATTAAAGAATAACGTGAAATACAAATAACAAAACACAAATATCTAAATGAAAGCTGGAAAAAACGAACTAATTAATAAATGAATAAACATTAACTAAGAATTAACAAAACATTTTGGAATCTATTTTTAATTTATACTTATGTTTTGGTTCTCGATCATTATAAATAAACTACAATTAAACTACTACTGTTTAGTAGAAATTAAAATAACTACATATTTTTAAATTTGGACCTAAACATATATTTTTATCTAAATTTTAAAATTATACAAATATATAATATTGTTTTACAACTTTTCTTTAAATAATGTTTATCCATTTAATATTTTAAAAAACGATATTAAAATATCGTATCCAAATCATATAGTATACACTTTTAAAATTTTGAATTACAAAAGCATAGTTACATTTTCAATGTAAATAACAAAATTAGATAATTAAATAACATTTAGCTTCTTATTTATTTTGGTATCATAAAAATAAACAATGTAAAATATATTCAATTTTTGATTACTCTTAAAACTATAGTTTTAATCGCCAAGAAATCTCCGGATACCGTCCTGGCGATCAGGTGGCACGGGTTCGACTTAATGGTTTATAGATTAGATTATAAAAATCCATAGATTAGATCTATATCTTAATACACGGAGGCGTAGAAAGCATGGATATGATATGATATTGACGGAAATTATAGCTGGCATTATTCCATTTTATTGATTAATAGATTCTTAATTTAATTGGTATAATGAAAAAATCCATGACTATCAATTGGTATTTTTAAAATTTTTATATTTTAAGTTTTATAATTTGCAAAAAAATATTCCGCGACCGGGAGTCGAACCCGGGCCACCTGGGTGAGAGCCAGGTATCCTAACCGCTAGACCATCGCGGATATGCTTAAAATTAGGATAATATATATATTTTTCAGCATTCTATTAATATAAATATTATATTTAAATAATTCTAAATTTTGAAGATTTAAAACACAAGATTAAAATAAATTAAATGTAGTGTAATTATGTGTAGCTAATCAAATTACTATAATTAATTATACAACATTTTTTACATTATTAATTTTTTTTATTTTTGTAGGTAGTCTATTTAGTGACTGACGTTCTTTTTATTAAAAATAAAATCATGATTTCTTATATAACCAATTCAATATAACCAGTACCTAGTAGTGGGATACGTCAACGCTAAACCGATCTTTCAAGCTTTCTGAGTTTAGATAAAAAGTCGGTCAATATACTTAGCGTACCTAGCAGACACAGTCAATACATTTAGGTACTTTCTAAAGAAATACTATGTAAAGCTATAGCAAAGACTTCGTCTGCGGTTTTTCATCGAATGAAACATCATCCTTCCCTTGCTCAGAATATCGATCTTCCTATTTCAACGTTTCTGAGTTAGGAGAGCGAAAAAAGAGAAATATGGAAATAGAAAGATTGCCTATTACCACATTATATCGTGTTCACATTTCGCCTGTTTCAGATCACTGTGAGAAAAGAGATTTACTTAGTTATTAAGTCTTAAAGAACGTGGGACACTATATGGACTTCAATAATTCAATTGATAAATTAATATATGTCTTATTATATATAAAAAATATCATAGAAGATGTGTTTCAATAATTGTGAATGTTGTAATAAAAGCTGTTTATACAACTGATTGGCTAATTCAAGTACAGCTGATTTGTGAGTGACTCATTATAGTGTAGTTATTGATCGCTATAATTTAACATGTGTTGGTGCGTCTCCAATAAGCACAAATCATACCATTGATAAATACATTTGCTGTATTAATACTTCATTTCAACATCACTGGGAAATGATTTCTGTGATTTCCATTTACACATTCCATAAATATATTCCTGCCAGAATAATTAGGAAGTTATAATTTTCCTATTTTACCAGTATTACACGGTGATCTACTTACTTCACAATATTCTGCAGGTAGGTATGACCTTAATATATTAATCAATTAATATTTATTTTTATAAAACTTAAACTATAAAAAATAATAAATTGACACCTGACAATTATTCTATGATTACATAAATCTTTTAAAACTATAATCTACGAATATAATTGATCTTACATAATTTTCTGAAACTGTTTTAACCATAGAGAATAGAATAGATCCTCTATGGTTTTATCTTATATTGTATAAGCTATTTTTAATATAATTAATAGAAAAAATTGATTACAAAACATTTAAATGATAATTTAAAAACAAAAGTTTCAGGTGCAAACGCAAAAAATAAAAATAAACGCAAGGTTTATAAAATCTTAAATTGCTTCATATTTTCAATATAGTTTTTCGATATGTTACAATATAAATAATAATCCATATACCTAAATTAATAAAAGTATATTTCATATTTTAGGGACTCACTGTATATTTAACGGCGTAGTAATCGTAAAAGGAATTTATTTATAAACGTTAAATCTGCTTGAACTACCTATACATAAAGGAATACAATTAAGACTACAATAATAAAAGTTAAAATAGATAAACCATAGACATTACACTATATAACTATAGATATATATTGATATATAGAAGGGATATATAATGTTTATGAGAAAAACTAAATCAACATATTTCTTTATTTTATTTTTAATTTTCTTTGCTTTGTTTTTTCGTTTCAATATCTGTTTATCAAAGTAATCTCAAATGGCTTATGACAGGTTCTTAGATATATTAATTGTTTAAAGTTTTTGATTAGATTTCTTCGTCTTTACACTGTTAAGAAAAAAATTCTTCTAAAACTGTTTGAAAACTTTAATATTACTTATAACTGAGATTATTCTTATTGTGTGTTGCCTTTATATTTAATAATTTCTAATTTAATAAGTATTGTTAATGTACATTATTAACACCAGGAAACAGTATCTTACTTATATGAAACGCTCTAGACTGAATCGATTTTCTTCTGTTGTATTGTTTCAGATTATTGTCGTATTAATTCTATAATTAAGCTGAAAGCCATGACGTTTTAGCTAATGATTAATTAATTCTTGATTAATCTAATTGTATATTTATAACTAGTTTTACTGTTTATAAATGGATATACCTATAGTAAAGTCACGTAAAGCAAAAGAATATGATTTTGTTATGATTAATTGATGCTATCAACGTTCAACATTTGGTTAGGTTAATAAATTTTATATTTTAATAATTTTAAGAAGCATAACGGCAAAACTGTACTGCTTTAAATTATGGAAATATATAATCGAGTTCATAGATGTTACATTTTATTGTTGCAAAATCTGTATTTTCATGTCCTTAAATTGTAATTATTTCGTGAATCAAATATTTATAGAAAGGCAAAAAGGTACAGCTGTTGATTAAAACTTCGAAAATATTAATAATTTATTATTGCATGTTCAATGCAGATTTTTCTTATTCTAAACGATACATCGAATCGTAACATACTATATGTGTGCTTTATAAATAATTAATGAACAATCAATATAGAGCGTCAAATATACGTACCATATATTGTAATTACTGTTGTTCTTTTTCTGTCCCTATTTGTGAGTCCCGAAAATAAATATTTATTGGCAATAAAAACAATGTAATATATACATAATCAAATAATCTTATAATCAAATATTAATTATAAAACTACGCTTTAAAAGTAATATCCGGGTTCTATATCACAAAAGTCTCTCTTGGGATAATCAAATTTAAACAAGTCTTGATTTTTATATTTAAATATACTGCATACACATTCTCAGATATTTGTTTTGAGTAATTTTTTAATATCTAATTAATCCAATTAAATGTTAAAAAAACTAAAACACGTTCTCCCTAACTTCCTGGGATACGAGTCTGTATTCTATCTTCGTGACATTCCGGAAGCATCATGCATTTACAAACTATGCTTTTTATCAATCAACTATCGTTTGAATTATGTTTCTGTGAGATATTTAATTCCAAAAAGTTTAGTCTCTATATCTCCATTCTTTTATCTATATTTCAGACGTATATACGAGGAATATCTAAAAGAATAATCTGACCTACAGCAGGTGTCTCTCTACATTATATCATAAACTAAACTCTAAAATAGGCTGTTCCCAGACTAACCTCACACCTTACTTCGAGTGAGTCAACTGCAATTTTCTTGTGCACAGCGAGCGATCTCTGTAAGCATTTCTCCCCATTAAATCGTACCCATCTACCACCGTGTTAAGGACTAGAGACATTTCTTGAGGTGCAACAGCAGATTCCTCGTCTGGTAATCATGACAGAAATTCATACATTTTCTACAGGGTAAGTTGTATTTCAGTCGTTCATTTATAACGCATTTCTACTTAAAATATTTATATATAAGATAATGAGTTTTTTTGTTGACTTTATTTTTATTCCGTATATACTAAATACTCCACACTAAACTTTTCAATATTATACAAGTTATCTTTTTCGAAAAGAATTACAATTTTAGCATCGTGTTATTCGTTGACTTCATCAATTTTATATAGATTTAGGTTCATTGACATGTAATTAACTTCTTTAGATTGGCAAACTATATACTATACGCTTTATAATTTTAAAGATAGCGTCCGATATAAAAACGGTCAAATTAATAGCAAACGGATTCAATTAAATTGACTTAAATAAACAATTCTGCAGAAAAATATATATTGTTATAAATATTCATTACATTAGTATAGCATAATTAGATGCATTGTT
>JAUZNC010058872.1:0-10793 GCA_034780395.1 Vannuccia rotundouncinata
ATATTTTTTCTTGATTGTGGATATGGCAATTAGTTTATATAAACTTCATACAAGTCAGTGATTTATATTCAAAAAAGCGCACAATCGTTTTCATGTAATCTGTTGAAATTTACCTTCCCATGCGACATAACATAATGTTCCAACATTTTATCTTATTTAGCACTGGATTAGTTGATTTAGAAATCTATATTTTGGACTCCATAAAACTAATGTAATTGTCATGGCAAGAGAGTCTTGCCACCCGGGTACAAATGGATGAACGTTATGAAATCTTTATAACCATGTACTAATGTTTTCGGGCTATCCTCACAATGAAAGGTTGAATATTTCATACTTTTACAAGTTGTAAAGTATTTTATGCCACTGTGTTGTACATTGGAAGGGGCGCGGCCTTCTGAAGGCGTTGTGTTGGAGCTTCTGGATCCTTTAAATGGAGCATTTTCGTATGTAGAGAAGAAGTTCTGTTCAGGAAGTTGATGTTTGTCTTGAGCAACCATTTGTAGGCGAGGTGATCAAGAAGTTCATCCTTCATCATTCCCATCAGTCATCGATTGGGGATTGCTTATATAATATGATAATAATAATAATAAAGTAGCTTTATTTCTGTTTATTGAAAATAAGTTCATAAATGGAAAAATAAATAAATATGTGTTTAACTAAACATGATGCAAAATAAATTGTCAAAGAGAAGCGGTTAAATAAGAATGTATTAATTGAATTTAATATCGAAGAATAATAGTAAACATAATGATAAAATATGAGAGTTATTGGTACATAAGTGTACAAATTTTATTATATAAGCTAAGTTTATCATAATTTTCTAAATATAAAAGAGTTTGAGGAATAGAACTTTGTATATATTTAGTGGTCTTTGTGTGTGTTTAGACATTTCAATCTGTCTAAAAAAATGTGACTTTATAGATGAAAGTAGAATTTTTATCTTCCTTTCAAAGATAGATTATAAAATAAAATAATTAAACTTTATGTTGATTTTAGCAGCGATATTTTTAGGAAAATTTTTGGTCTAAAAGTAATTTTAAATGTACGTGCTTAGACACACAGAATACTCAATCTGGCTAAATTAATTCCCTTTAAGACTAAATATATGAATATTTTACCCATTGTTCAGAGCAATTCTGGGATGGTGGACGTCAGTTAACTGTAAATATCTTGTCACGTATATTTATAGCGCGACAGAACCTTTCATAATATAGAATATCGATTAAATTCATACAATCTAAATGCCAAATGATATACACTAACCCCCCTCCTTACTATCGACTAATCTGAAGATTACAAAACAATTTATTTATATCTACCCGAATGTTGACGATTCACACTTGTTAATTTGGTTCCGATAATATTAGTTGCAATGGCGGAAAAAAATAGTATTCCGAAGGATGAATCATCGCTTGAAGGTAATATGTTCTCATGTCATATATTCTTAATTTAATTATGTTTTTTAATGTTTAATTGGTACAACATTTCTAAAGAAACAACTTTCTTGTTTTCTTGTTTATGCATTATATCAATGTACAAAATAAAATAAAGTGGATATCAAGCAGTCACATTTACTAAGTTTACTTTACGATAGCGAAAATACTTTCAAAAATTGTTCTTCCTCCAGAATTAAAAATAATTTTGACAGATGTTTACTAAGTTTAAACCGTAAAACATAATTATTTAACTGAATTTTGTTTGTTAAAACTTAGTTTATAGAATTCTTCTTCAAAATTGAACCACTTTTCTTTCAGATTCATCGTTGAGATATTTGAGATTCTTCTATGATAGCTACACTCCGGCTGCCGAAAAACATGCTTCCATTATCAAGAAAATGTCAGAACTGGAATGTCAGGAATCCTGCAAGACACCTGGTTAGCACATATTTCTTAACTCAGATATGAATATTCATTGTTACAGATATTAATATACTTCCCAATATGGATTCTAATTAACTTTAATTAAGGAACAAGACAGTTGCTGTTAAAATATTGATTATTAAAAGTTTGAAAGTATACATACTATATTCGTGGAAATTTTTACAACATTATTATTTTGCTTGAATTATGTAAAACATCTCAGTTTTAATCATGAAAATGTTTATTGTTAATGTTTAAATGATGGATAAGATTATTAGTATAGTTTATTAATGAAAGAAAAGGTCTCAAAATAGAAAAAATTCCTCTATATATGTCGGTATATTTGTCTATTTCGTATATTAATTTCAATAAACCAGAAAATTCCATCTATAATATATTATTCATATTTGGATATATCGTATTTTGGTTTGTTTACCATTATGTAATTTATTTGAAGAGAAGATAATTTATTCTATTTTGACAAATATATAAAATAATTCTGTTCTAGAAGACAGACGATCAACTATTAAATGTTACCTACGTGATATAGATATTATTTTTATGAATAGACTGTACCGCAACAAATAAAATTTGTGGTTAACTATTAACACTAAATAATAATCATATATATTTTTAATTTAGAAAAAAGTTTTTCATATAGTAGATCAATTCAGTGTACGTACATAAATTCAACGAACCAACTGCATACATTTTTTATGGACCCCTATCATTATTTTGTATGCATATTTCATTTCATTTTAGTTAACAGTATAAACAGTATACATATATATATATTAAATGACACATTAACTGTTATTTTTACTAATATGTACTATGCGGCCAATATTGGTTATCTTACCGTAAATCTTAATTACCCTAAACAAAATATACAAGTTCGTATATATCGTATTTTCATATAAAATATGGGAGAACGATATAGGCGAATTCTACTATTTATCAGTTGACACAATTTGTCAAGAATGTGTGTCATGAAATGAGAGTCGTGTCAGTCGACACATCATTTAAAGCAATATTTGTGTCGACTGACACATTTATAAGTAAAGGTAACAATTGACACACACCAAATGTAAGGCCTGCGAGCCCTATAGGAGAAAAGTGTTTTTATTGAATCAAAAAGCCATCTAATGACGTGGTCTTTAGTGTAAGAATTATAATCAAAAAGTGTGATGGAATATATCTAAGTGAAATATTCATAAAGAAAAATAATCAATATATATTACAAATTTCTTTTTAAATAAATATGTATTGAATGGTTAATTATTTAGATTGAGACAACTCTTCCTTTCAATACAGGACAGCAAATAAGCAAATAGACGATTTTGCAACGAACGTTTAATGGATAAGATTGTAGTCAACTGTATTAGTTGAACCTAAATCAGCTAAAGATATTGTTATAATATAAGAGAATATTCCATGAATAGTGAAAAGAGTTTTGTAGTTTTCTGAATATATTAATGCATTCCAATTTCAGCAGTGGTCCCCGACATATCTGGTCCTTTACAGTCGAAAATTCCAGAAGGACTTCAACCGGAACATGTTCGCATTACAAAGTGGTTCTCCGACTATAAAACAATTGTTTCGAGAAGTTCTTGGAAATGTAAAGAGGAGTTACTCTCAAAGTTGAATCAATTTATTGAAGCGATTCCCAGAATGAATTTCCCAATCATTTTTGAAAAACATTTAAAATGGGCAATATCAAAATGTGACTATCCCGTTGTCAGATTGTTTACTACACAATGGGGAAATAAATTATTCTTCGCCAGCTTTTTCGGGTCATTTGACTCCAGCGTAAATGAGACATACAACCTGTTTTCAAGCCTTTACGATATCCTTCAAATTGAACTTTTAAACATGCCAACTCCACCCGCTTTCCCTAAACTGATTTATCGGGGTTCTCGAATGGGGGAGTTCAAAATAAAGTGTTTCGAGGAAGCTCTAACAAATAACCCCGCTATAGCGAAAGCCATAACCATTTCACCATCCTTGTTGGCCTCAACCAGCGAAAAGATGAGCACGGCGGACACCTTTTCTAAAACATCTTCCAAAGCTCGGTCAGTTATTTGGAAGATTCACGTTGTGGATATTGAGCAATCTTTATTGGAGCAGTTGAAACGTTTCTGTCCAAATTGTCACGTTGTTCCGAGTATTTATTCTCTGAAACAATATTCTTATTTTCCCAATGAAGAGGAATGGCTTTTGCGAATTCATTTAACTAATGTGAGTAAATAAATTAAAATTGCTTTTTCACCTTTCGATGATTTCCTTCCTCCAGTGTTCATAAAAAATAATTTTTATTTCATGTCCTAATTTTCCATTTAATGTAAGCAAAATATTTATTTTCATAAGCTGATTCAAATTAGCTATTTGAAATTTCAGATCAGAAAGGTGAACTTCTGTGAGCCCGGTAAAACTTGCAGTGCAGATCTGATTCTTCTGAGCCACACTCTATACAAAGCTGACACTTATTTTGTGAAATTCGTTTTCTGGATAATAGAACAGGCTAGTTGTAGCCGAGATTTCCCAGATGAAAACTCCCAGAGATACAGGGATGGTTTGATCTACCTACGGCAAGTCATATTTTCACGTTTGTCAGAACTACCAGAGAGAACAGAGCCACTTGTTTGTAGCGATCGTTTCCAAAATGAAATAAGGCAAGCTATGAACCGGGACATTTCTTTCCGTCGTTTATTCTTCACGTGGTGGATTTCCCTAGCAACCAACGCTGTATTTGATTGGATAATACTTTCACCAGACCATGAATCAGATTGGGGGGGTCAGTTAGTTATTCAGTTTGTTCTGCGTCTTTCCCACTCGGCTATTGAGTCACTCAGTCAGCCAACTGCGTCAGAAAGCATCGCTCAATTCAACAATTGTTCTAGATCTGGTTATTCTGAATTCAAAAAGGATTTCATGAAACTTCCAGATATTACAGAGGATTTGGAAACTGATTTCATGGAATTTGTCGAGAATCAATTTCCAATCGATCATCAAAGATTGAATATAATGCGCTATCATTATTATAGATTTTTACGATATTTGAAACAGTTCTGGGGTTGGGATTTTTCTGACGAAAACCAACGATTACAGAATTGTAACAAAATAACCGAATTACATAAAAATGAAATCGAATGTAAATTTCCTGGTTTTGGAGCGAAAGTAAAACACCAAACTGACAATCAATTTCTTCTTTGAGAATTCGACTTCTTTGGCCCTGCTTTGAAACACAACACAGAACTGTCCCACTTATAATTGGAATCATTGTATGCTACTTCAAGATATTTTAAAAATTCTTCATTGAATCTACATTCGCTTATTACTAATATACTTTTTCTTTAGACTCTAAATATTTAACAAATTTCGTCATATCTCATAACTGCCACCAACAATTTTTTAACGTTTTGTGTGAGGATCAATATTACTACTAATAATTATTATTTTGATTATTACTAATGATTGTTATTAATAAAGCCTGTTTACTCTCAAAATAATTATTCATTTGTTTTTATAGCACTCACATTTTCTGATAGAAGTGAAACTAGAAAGATTGGTAATTTATTTCAATAGAAAACATTTTTAAAGAAAATTATAATAATACAAGGTTTTGAATAACATTAAATAATATGAATTAAATGTACTAACAGTAGATTAATTAAATGCAGGTAAAATGTTGCATTTAATTAACATCTGGGCAAATTTTCAAATTATTTATTAGATTAAATTAATCTTCATAAATGTTCTATTTCATCAAATACCAAAATTTCTCTGATATTAAAGTTTTTATTAAAAAATTGAATTACAGAAAAGTACTGTACCGCGCAAAATAAGTTAATGGCGACCGCGCTGCAAAGTGAACTTAAACCTAAGACTGAATCGACAATAATTAATTTCCACTTTTCTTTGAGCGCTTATAGCGTATTTAAATCAGGTTTGACATGATAGTCTAATCAAGAGTAAATTCCTTTTGACATTGTCAATGGGATCTGGAAGACATCTTTTGCATGCCCATCCACCGAATTTTATAAAATATTGTTAATGACATCTTAATTGAGAAAATTAGTCGAGCCTGCAAGAAAATTAGTTTGACCTTTGATCTCTAGTGAGTCAATATATTGGTCAGAATGAGTCAAAAATAGAATTCTTGTAAAATATATTGTGTTGCCCCGAACTAGTAAAGTAACATAATTAGACTCAAATGATGCTTATTTCTTCAGATCGGGTCAATTAAATGTGCATTATTAGTATGTGTCAACTTGTCATATTTTACATTCAATACTTAAGTATTTAAGTGAAATACGACTATTAATCTAAAGTTTTGATTCATTTACGTCTACATAAGTTATAGTGCAAGGTACGTTGCGTCGTCCACAGTTGCAAGTGGTACATGTTCATATCTTGCAGCCACATCTCACCCGTTTGACAGAGTCAGGAACTGTTGAGCAGCTGAACCATCGAGGCTCCAAGCATACATTTTTTGTTTGCCAACCAAATTCTTCTATCGTTATGTCTGTTATGTGTGACTTGTTCATAGGTATAGAGCTTCCTCAGCCCAATTGTAGGATTGCTTTTCAATTTGGTGAAGATATATAAAATATAAAAACATGTGACGCATGATACATCAAAAAATATGCAACTCAGTACTTATGTAAAATACAAGTAGTGCGTAAGGTGGACCTCTGGGTCAACAGAGGATCTTTTGTTTAAATAAAGACCCTCTCGCCCCTCGCACCTTCACTAGTTAAATTGTTTCCGCACCTTTTCGTGGTAAATTTCCGCGTACCTTTACGAGTTAAATTCTCATTCAATAGGAGTTGAATTAATTCTAAGTTAAAATGAATCCATAACATCCATAGTCCCCACCCTACCCTCGGAAATTTAATGTGCATATCTGGAACGCAATGCTAATGGTTTACGATTTGGTTGGCAATTCTATGAAGATCATGGATATAGGTGCGAAGAAATATCAGTTTCTACAACGTCTCAACGAGATATGTATCGGGCAACACGGAAATACTAGCGAAGTAGCGAGTTTGAACTTCACAATTGTGCAAGTCCGCCATCAAGAAATCGAGGGGGCGAAAATCTAGTCCACCTTTCTAATGGACAATAACACTCAACCTTTTGAAGACGTTTCTCTACTGTTAGGGGACTTTGCAAGTTTGACGTCTTCTCACTCTTCCACTCGTGTCTGCAGACTTCACAGACCCTCGGTAGACGTCAGAAGCTCCTGCCCTTTTCAGTTGAAGAGACAGAAGAAAGCTCGTAGAATTTCCAAACTGATTCTCCCCGCAACCCGTCCATCGAATACGATTCATATTTAATAATGATGTCAGGTAATGAGACTATTTATTTAGATATTAACATGATAAAGACAAAATTTATAGATTGGCTATTAGACCAGCCATTACCTATTCAACCTAAATATTCTAATTTAAAAAAATGTTGTACGATCTTATAGTTATTTGGGCTATTTGTATAATAATTTAAATGCTTTCTCCACCCTTTCAGTAACAGTATGCGGTCTTGCATTGTTATGTAGATAAAAATGGTCAGTTAAAGGACGCCTTCTTCTTTCTCGTTCTACTAACAAGTCTATCCAGTAAAGCGCCATACTGATCTGAGTTCATTGTTATATACCTCTTGGAAAAACATCAATGAAAAGTAGCTCTTTTGAGTTCCAAAAGACAGTGCGAGATGCTTCTTTGGTTTTAATGTTTAACTTACTGCTGTTGTGGGTTGATCGGTGCACTAAATCAGGACCTCTTTAAATACGGGTTTTCATCGTTACGCCAATATACCCAAGTCTAATAAAATGTTACATAAATTAGAATTTTCTGATTTTCAGTCTAAACTTTTAGGGAGATACAATAGTTTCATCTAGTTAACCGTCCTATTGGATTATATATACCAGTTATAACCTTTTCACTTTATAATTCATTTACAAGACTTAGTTGTGATTCCATTTTCATTATTCAATAAAACACTTATTAATATATTATTATTATTATTATTATATAATATAGTATTGTGAATATTTAATTTGAAATAAACTTGATTTAAAAGGAAACATATTGCATTTTAAATTGATTGATGTAGATAAATAATTAATTAATTTTCAAGTTTTTGCATGACTTATTACATAACAAGTACTATTTCATATAAAGAATAAAACTTTGCAAAAAAATGATAAATTCGTATAATTTAAATTTAGATAATATTTGTTTCAATAATTTTCCTGCAAATCTCGGGATATCGACAGCAGTGATAGGGAAAGTCAAACCAGTAAAGTTAAGCTTCTCATTCCACTGAGCATAGAAAAAAATGTGTTTCGGATTCTTCTTATTCTCTTTAATATTGGCATAGAGCAGGATGCATACTGCATACTTGAAATAGTGGTCCTGGTTCCCGTTGTCAATATTAAGAACAGCATGCTTCCCCTTGATCCTATTGGGGAGTTCTACAGCTCCAAGACCGCGACGATGAGGTATGCTGTGATAGCGGGTAATCCTCATGTCGAACCATTCTACAGTCTCAATGACCCAGTTGGAGCCATTCTGAATGAATTCTTCTACACGTCTCAAGAGTCCGGCGATTACATCGTCGAAGAATGTGTCACTCGACACAACCATGGCTGGAAGTGAAAATATTTTCTTCTTAGAGCGAAGAATATCCGTGGTGTTGGGATCAATCTGAAGAATTCTCAGGGCTAGAACAGGCTGAACCTTGCATTCGATACATCCAGTGAGTAGAGTTAATACGGTACGTTGGATGTCCTCTCGGATGGATTATAGGAACTCGAGAGGTTGAATAGGGGTAACTGTAGGCTCAAATCGAATGTGGCGCACAGCACCCTCCATAGATGAAAGATTCTGGAAACGATGTACAACTTCATTATGATACTCCACCATTACAGGTAAGGGTTCTGGAAAGCAGGTCCGTCGGTGAGTATTAAGATCAGAATAATCTTGGAATATTAGTGAGCACTGCCCACACTTGAACTCCAGTTTATAGACATCATTGGAGAAGGGAGATGAAGATGATGTGGAGGCTGAGGTAGATGATGAGTTCAGAGAGGCTTGTACTTCTGGTGAGACGACAGGGTTGGTGATTGTAGAGAAGTAGTTGCTGAGATAGGTTGTTAATCTTATAAATGCAGCATAACATGTTTAATAATGGCATTGTGTCATAGCTCAATTTTAAGGACCTATTTTCATTTTGTGTTTAGAATTGTAACATGTATCGCTCCAAATGGAAAATTTCTTTGATCGATGCAGCCAACGCAATAAAAACTGGATCCAAAAATAACCTCAATTCTACTTCTGAAGACAATCCTCGATCTTCTGATAAAAACACTTAATACCCTTTCATGGTTATTAAGTTACTTTATTTGTGAATTGCAACATGTATCCACTAATTGTCAGGTCAATTTCCTTCAACTCAAAACTTTAGATACGAAAGTGTTCACATAATAAGAATCTCGATAATTCTCTTATTCTCTTCCATATTAAAAGAATGATATCAAAAAATAACTTATATCGAATAAATTCATAATACACATAAACACATGCAATGATTAGTTACAATTACAAAGTTTTTTACAATTTTTACTGTTTTTTTTTTTAAATATTTTTGATGAACGTTGTTAGCAAATGACAATTTGCAGATATTTATTATTAAATACAATATTTTACATGTATACATTAACTTACTGTTGGTACAATTCATAATTTGTATTTAATTTTTTACTAAACCAGTGAATTGTTCGAATTTTCTAAAAAATACATTTTATTTAGTTTTATATTAAACAATTAAATTAAATTACTAGCATTTCTAGATTTACTACTATCAGGATATTTGAGTACTATAAAATAAATTATAATATAACATTACTTTGACAGTAAAATATGTCAATTTAATTATAACGTCACAAATCTAAGCCTATGGTAATAGGCAGATCGCTCTCACTAGTTAAGCGTGTCTATGCTCTATGGAATATATAGAATACCTGAAAATGGGATAATTTTTCAAAGTCTCAAACTCTAGAGAAATATTTCATGAATAATCCCAAAACCTGCAATATATAAATGCCCCATATACACCAATATTGTGTTAGAAAATTACGTTAATCCGTCAAAGCGTTACAAAGGTTCAGCCCTTCCAATTGTGGTGTTTTGGAAGAATTCCTCCAATTCTTCTTCTCTTTTATCAACCACAATAAGTACTTGAAAACATTGATGGATTTTGTTTATAAAAATTAGCGCAGTACTTAGAGTCTTGAAAGTTTCAAACGATATGACAAACTGAAGCTGAATAAATGAGAAAAAACAAAACAAATTAATACTCGAATTATGCAATATTTCGGTGATCATAAAAAGTTGGTGTAATTAGTATATTAAGTTATAATATGTTAATTTATAAATCATATACTTGATCTACTGATATATAATAGTTTTATAATCAATATTAATTTTTGTATGACATATTGTAAACATAATATGCAAATGTGTTTAGATTTAAAATGGCAACAATTAAGTTGGCTCAAACTTGAAAATAAATGAAACTAAATATAAAATGAATGTTAGCTCAATTTCAATTAAACATTATTTGTGTTTCAGAGCTATCAAAACAGAGCTTCAAGAAAAGAAAAAAGAAATTATCATTTCTCACACTGTAAATTTGGAATTAATTTCATGAAATGCTTAACTTTGAACTACCTAGGCGAAAGAGATCGCAAGGACAGATTTAATAATTATCCAATATCCTTTACCAGTACAAGAATTGGTCTCGACATTTAAATTATTGCAATCTGTGCAAAGTTTATTTCCATTCAGAGGTTTTTGCAGTATTTTGGTGTATTAAGCAGTATTTTGATGTATTAAGCAGTATTTTGGTGTATTAAGCAGTATTTTGGTGTAT
>JAUZNC010058873.1:0-47214 GCA_034780395.1 Vannuccia rotundouncinata
ACAAAATGAAATAACTTTCTATAGTTTTTATATAGAAATATTTCAGTCTGCTTTGACGAATTCGAATGTTTTGAAAAGTAAATGTGTGCACTAATAGTTTATTTAGTAACCCAATTAATTTGAGAATTATACAATAGCCAATAAAAATCGAGAATTTGAATTTTGTGAATTTTCACAACTCGAAATTTTACATAGCCATTTCTAGCAAGCAACTTTTGAATCTGTACACCCAGGCACAAATGGTTAAAGCAGTCGATCTTGACATCAGTACAATAACAAATCATTTCAACCAACATGATTTTAATATTTACATGGAACTAGAAATATTGTTGACACATGCAGCAAACAATATTCCCTACACAGACAGTCTAGAAAAGGTGACTGCATTTTATGGTGATGATATTGACTGAAATAAATTGTCTGCTCAGTTGCAAATATTCAGTACTTGCTTTCCAAAAGAAAGGTGGGGTCTTTGAAGCAATGTATTCTTCTACTTCAAGAAATGACACCTGCAGAGGGGAATTTTATAGTGAAGTCTGTTGCATAGTACAACTGATTCTATAGTTGTGCCAACAACAAATGCAGTCAGTGAACAAAGCTTCTCAACTATGAGATGACTGAAAAACTACATCCAGAACAGTATAACACAGAGTAGATTGAACCATATACTATGCTGCTGAACATCTGCAAGGATAAACTGGACAAAATTGATCTAAGAGAAATTGCAAATAATTTTGTGTCAGATGTGAGCATGGGCTCAAAATATTTGGGAAATTTTAAGGATAATACTTTCAATTTTCATTACACTCTAAATATTTTCATATATATTACTCTGCAGTTAACTAACTACCAACAATGTGTTTTGCTAATTATATTAACATAATAATAAATAAGGCTATCTTCATAATTCATTCACATTATGTTAATCATTCTTATCTATTTTGTTCAGATCCTGTTTAATGTTTTCATAAATATATTTTTATTTTTGAGCTTAGGTAAGATCTATTTTATAACATTATAACTTAATAAATGTGAGTTTTATACAGAAAAAAGGCTTTAATCTTTCAATTTCAAAATCACTATGAGTCCAAAATGGCACCTATGCAATTCCTGACCGGATCAATATGAAAAATTCTTGCTATTAAACAAATATTTTGTCCAGACATAGCAATAGTAAAAGTTGTATCCACAATGTATTAAAATATTTTGCTAATCCAAGTCAAACTTTTTACCCACACATTAAACCAAGAGATTCAATAGGGCAATACTTTCCAGCCTGAATTCCATGACAATTATACTCCAGACAGGTTTGGGTTATAATGTAATCTGGATATCTTTGTTAGGCAACATGGAATGCAGCATGGAATACTGTTGACTATATTATATGCATAACATTGCCCACTATTTCTGTCTATATATAGCTAAATTATGTGGCTTGTATATCATCACTAGCTCTATTTTAATTGTCTGTAGCAAAAATTATGCTATTTAAACAACTATCAAACTTGCTTAAATATCTAGCCATTTATTTTGCTTAAAATGATTTTAGATACCAATTTTTACTAATTTAAAAGAGATAAACTATTTTATGAAAAAAAGGTGCCTCTCAGACCCCCTCTAGATCTGCATCTGAGTTATTTTTTAGTATTAAGTGTAAACAATAGATTATTTGATATAAGGTAGTTGCAATAAGTTAAAAAGGTAGTTGATATAAGTTTGGGTCAATTAATTTTAAAATGCTATTATCCCAGACACTGAGTATTCCAGTTCCATATTCACAAGTCAAATTTTTTTAGAAATTATTTGGCATAAAGTCAGTTAGCTTAAAAATTTAAAATAAATGAAATAAAAAAATGATTAGCTCAATTTCATTTAAAAAGAATTTATGTTTAAGAGCTAACAGAGCTTCAAGCAAAGGAACAAGATTTAACATTTTGCAAACTTGATTAACATTTTTTAGTTCCAATATTTTCATCATTACATAGCTTTGTTTATTACATACAAGTTTATATTTAAAGGTGCCACTTAATACAGGGTTCATATGAGTCTTAAAAAGTCTGGAGGTTTTTTCCATACTGGAGAAGTCTGGAAAACAAAGCCAGGTCAAAAAAGGTGGATTTTTTGGTAAATGTAGATTTTTTTACAAATGTGATTTTTTTAATTTTAGTACTGTCTTATTAATTATATTTATAATTTATATAGAGAGTGTAGAGACTCCTTAGCCTAGATACATAAATACATATACTTACAGTTGAATGAATGTCTCAAAAGTTTTGTCACAAAGTCCTAAAAATGCCTCTGAAAACAATCTGGAATTTTATTTTAGAAATTGCATATGAACCCTTCTAATAAGCTTTTGTTGGTCCCAAATGTATATTTACCTGTTTAATTCATGTACTGATTATAATTATTTGTTACCATTACATTGCATAAGGTATGAATAAATATTATGATAATGATTTAATTCTCAGTATTTTAAGTTATTTTTGGTAAAATTTGGTATCATCAAAAATATTCTATAAAAAATATTTGGGGAAGGGGATATTAAAACTTCAAAATTTTTGAAACTATGAGCCATTTTATAGACAATGTAGATCATAATGCTTGGGGGTCTTGTAGATAATTTCTGGAATATTTTAAGAGAGCTAGTTAGACTGCTTTTTGCATTTGAGTTGCATGAATTACATATTATCTGTAGATATATAAATCTTCTTCTACTTAAAAAAATATTTATAAATTACATTATATTTATAAACTCATTAAAATACATTATACTTATAAACTCATTAAAATATATTTATTTAAAAGTAGTTCAGCTCTAATTTTAGCTGGATTTATAATTTTTTAGAGTAAATAAATCATTTTTAAACTCTTATTTTTCAAATTCTATGTTACATTTTTAGATTACAAAGCAATGCACACAACATAGGATTCCAACTATCCTTTTATAACCCTAGACATTTTATTTTTTCTATCTCAGTTTTTATAATTTTAAATTTTGTACAATAATATATTAGACCAGTTCATTCTAAAAATCAAACTTATTAACATATTGATAATTTGGTCTTTCATATTTATTTATAATAGTAATTATTAACAATATTATGATATACTTGTTTGTATTAAAACAAAGTTAAATTTTTATAATTAAACCTTGAAAATTGCTTGAATGTCGTTTGTAATTAATTTTTATAATTGACCTTTCTATATCTCTTGAATTTACAATTGAGAAAACATTGGAACCCTGACAACAGTATAAAAATATATTGCACCCCTGTTACAAAATGTTTCATTTTGTTATCATTTTAAACCACATCCCTATATAAAAATTACAAAAGTAACAGTTTAATAATTCTAACAATTTTTTTATAACTTTTTAAAGTATTGAGTGAATTTTAAAATGAAAAATGATTTTTTTAAATTATATTTAGAGCTATGTCTGTTAAATAAATAAAAAGCTAAACAAACAATGAAGCACTTTATATTTTAGATATAAATATTTAGTATAAATGATTTTCAATTGTAAACTAACAACTCACATATAAAAGCATACTCAACCTAGGATAATGTATATAAATGTTATATAATATTATATATTAGATGAATTTCTACTATCTTTATATCATGCTACACAATCTTACAATCTTCCAGCATGTGTAATAGATTAATAAAATGTTAAGTGCTTATATTATAATATTTTCTTGAGTTAGTTTAGGTTTAACCCATTATTATTATTGGCTTTATAAAACTGAATAATGATTTTATGTTTGGATTAGGTATAATGTAATAATTCAACTATTTTATATATCAACACTTCTTCCACATTAATTCAAATTCTGGTTGCTTATAAATATTAACCACCTATAACTTTCATAAAAATATTAACTTTTTATATTATTAGTTAACATTTAGATTCACTATATGGAGCACATAATAGTAATGCCACAATTTTATATCTTGGATATCTTATATATGGATTTTACTTATACAATCAATCTATAACATTACATAAATTTTTACATAATATATTAATAAATTTTGTAAATTTCACACAGAAAATGAAATACAAGGCGGAATTTGCACTTCCTGTATGATTTTTAAAAATAAGACAAAGTAAAATAGTTGATTGTTAGGGCCATAAATATGTATAACTAATAGTCTGGGATGCCAGGTGGTTTTTAACAAAAAATTGGTGTAAAAGGTTTGATACTTTTATGAAGTAATATGATCCATGTGATTATCAAATATCTAAGTCTTAAGTTGCAGAAATTGTACATTATTTTTATGACCATTTTAGTGTTTTTACATATTAAAGAATATGAGAAATTTCTATTTTTTCACCCAATTTTAATGAAAATGCATATTTTAAAGAAAGAAATGATGTTATTCACACTTTTGAATAAATTGATTCATATCATTTTGTTCATCTAAATGTTTTCTACATTTTACAACTAAAATTTCATTGAAATTCATGCTAATTATTTTCAAGAAACCTATTAATATTAGCACTATTAGTGCTAAAAAAGCCTATTTTAGGCATATTTTATCTTGAGAACCAATATTCAAATGTTTATAGAAAATAATTAGTTTGACATATCCATATAATTTTGCTTGAAATATGTTGAAAACGATTAGATGAACAAAATGATATGCATCAATTTATTAAAAAGTGTGAATAACATTTTTAATTTCTTTAAAAGGTGCATTTTTATGAAAATTTGGATAAAAAATAAAAATTTCTCCAATTCTTTAATATGGAAAAACACTAAAATTCTCATAAAAAATAATATACAATTTCGGCAACTTAAGCCTTACATATTTGATCATCCCATGGATCATATTACTTGTTAAAAGTATCAAACCTTTTGCACCAAATTTTTTGATTAAAACCCTCTGGGATCCTGGACTATTATTTTAATTATAATTTATGTAAAAATACGTATGAATCTCAATATTTTTAAAAACGTTATTATCTTATCTGTATATTCAATAAAAGGATTTTTAAAAATCTTTTTCAATATTTATAATTTCAGTTTAAATTATTTCAAACATTAAATAAAAATCAAACATATTCAACCATTTTTTATTATTTCTTTCGATTTGTTAAGAAAAATTGTGTTTTCGCAAATATACATGTTTATGTTTCTCATAAACTTGTGTTTATCATTTTTAATATACCTTCATTGAACTACATTGTCAGCTCAAATATTATTTAATTCTCTTTCTAGTCTAAATTGTTTGTGATCTTATTTTCAGGCAATGGCAACTTATCGTAAAGAGGAACCGGACAGCATCGAACCGCTGAAATCCGTTCGCGAGCAGATACCGGCCAACTATGACAAACTCCTCCAGACCATGCAGCAGCGTAATCGACGCCTCCGAGAGTTGCGAACCGAGAAGCAGGCATCGGTCCGCACCAAGGAACGAAAGGAACAGGGTTTCTCTCTCTACTTTAGCGGAGCCAATAATTCTAATCGAAGGCAGAAGGGAGGGAAACCACCACCGGATAAGGAACAAGAGGAGCCCGACACTGGGCCGAAGACACAGCGAAAAGCAAAGACCTCGATGGGGGATCGCTTGACAGGGGCCCATGTCTGGGACGAAGAGGACCAACGGATGAAGACCGCCCCTCAGGCATCGCGAAAAGGCTGGGGTGATGGGAATCGTGTGAAGATCAAAACCCAAGGCTACGGGGTGCTGCAAGCGAAGGCACTCGATGCCTATTCAGAGGACTTTGAACAGTTTGCCTATGACCCGGGGGAGGAGGATGAAGACGATCGTTACTCGTCCCATTCGGACTGCTCGTCACCTGATGAAGACGTTAACAACAGTTTAGTGGACAAGGTTACCCTCAGTATTAATGATATCAGCCAACTTCGACGGAGTCTCATGCAGGTGAGCGTCTCACAGATGATCGCCGAGGAACTGGATCGCTCTGCTGCAAACGACGCCGAGGTGATGGAGGAGATTCAAGAGATGCTCAATGAAGAAACCGGCGATATAAATCCGGCGCCGTCGTTGAAGGACACCATCGTGCTGGAATTTCAGCCTCATACCGCCACGACAAGCGACACTCAGACGTGGAAAACTACTCGTGTTAGGACCCCGCCCACTCTGAAGCAGGAGGATATTAGTGCGGCGGTAGAAGCAGTTCAGAGTGAAAACAGAGAACGCCATGTCGAGGGAGCGAGTGGGGATGAGAAAGGGGAAGAATCCAGTGAACGTCTGCAGTATATTGTGGACCGTGTTCAGGAGCTGTCGGCTTCGCAACAGAAACGGCTGATTGATGTTCTTCTAAATATTGAATCGACTGTTCAAATACCTCAAAACAAAACGGTGAAGATTAATTCCAGCGTTAAAATTCAATTGATATCTAATTGGGGTCATCCCAGTAAAATCGGTTTAACAGAACTTCAACTTTTTGACAAATCTGGGAAGAAGATATCGTTTTCTTCGTGCTATTGTGAAGGAGTGGAGTCCGTTTCTATGCTAGATAATCTTTATGATGGAAAGTTTAAAACAACCAAAGAGCGTCATATGTGGACAACAAAATTTTCATCTTTGGAAACATTAACTGTTAACTTTACATTTCCTAATTCTAATAAGCCGCATAAAATTGTCATTTGGAATTACAATAAATCTCTACAAGATTTGGACATTGGTGTCCGCGAATGTCGAATCACCCTTGACAATGGCCTTGTGTTTGACGGTGACTTAAGCAAAGGTTGTGGTAATCAAGTCTTTGATTATGGTACCACAATAATGCTCGATGGTAGTTTTAAATCAAAACCAACCGTTGTCCCCGCTCAATCCAAAGTTACTACGTCGAATGAAGTAACGACATCCCCGACAGATAGAGAAGAAGACTCTCCAGCCAGTAGCAGTGGCCGGGGTGCCACTGAAAGTTGCAGTTCGAGTAGTGGTCCATCAGAACCGTTTCCTAAGTCCTCCTCAGATCAGCTCTTATCGGCAGCAGCTCTGTATAAATCCCAGGAGTCAGCTGTGCGCCACTCCTCGCGATCATTAAGGGATAACCAATCACCCCGAAGATCACTCGCTTCCAAGTCACAGTCAAAATTTCCGCCTCCTCGTACTGCATCTCCTGAACGTTCTGTTCCCGCTAAGCCGGCCGCCTCCGAAGAAGTCACCTGTAGTACAGATGACGACTGTCTCATCAATAAATTAAAAGAGCGTAAGAGAGTTAAAGCCTCCAAGACACCCACTTGGCTAGCAGAAAAGGAATTGCCAGTGTCCAAAGAACCAATGCGTAGTCGAAGCTCCAAGGATGACGATTTATTAGCGGATCCTGACGAAGGTCGTTTGACTCCGATGCAAAAGATCACTGCAGCCAGAGAAAAACGAAGAAAAAGCAAGGAAAACATCCTTGAACAATCGTGGACTTCACTTAACTTCTTTAACAGAAGTCAAGCTGGCAGAATATCAACGGGAATTGAGGACGACTCTTTGGATGCTTGTTTGGCTTTGAATCAAAAGACTACTCGTAATGCCCCGGTTATTGAGAAGGAAACACAACCGATTATCGAAGAAGAGGACTCGGGCTGGTCCGATGAGGAATTCTTTATCCCTGAACTACCAGAGGGCAGTAATCTTGTTATCAATATTCGATCCACTTGGGGTGACTGTCATTATGTTGGCCTTACGGGCATTGAACTGTTCAGCGATTCTGGTCAGCCAATTAAAATCAAATCTATTACAGCAGATCCTCCAAATATTAACATATTGACTGGTTATGGCAACGATCCCCGGGTTATCACCAATATTATCGATGGTGTTCATAAAACTCGTGACGATGTGCACATGTGGCTCACTCCATTTACCGAGGGAGGTAACCATTGGATTTATGTTACTTTTGAACATTCTTGTCGATTGGCATTAATGCGCTTTTGGAACTATAACAAGTCGAGAATTCACTCTTCACGTGGAGCGCGTTTTATTGAAGTTACTCTTAACAACTGTTTCATATTCAAAGGCGACATTGTTCGGGCTTGCGGTGTTGTTTCAGATAATTCTTGCGAAACAATTCTCTTCACAATGGATGACATTATTCTTGAACAAGTCTCTTGCAATGACAATGCTTTCATTAAAGTTGACGGCACCTCGTCAGATGAGGCTGAGTCTGAGCAACAAGCCAAGGACCGCCCTCCAACTGCAGATACCTCTGAGGCGGAAACTTCGGATACTCCAATGTCGCGTCCCTTTACTTGCGCAAAACCTAAAAAATCAGAGAAAAACAGTTCGGCCTCAAGTTTTAGAGGAGGAGTGTACTCCATAAAGCATTTAGTTTTGAACTTCACGACGTCTTGGGGAGACCCTCATTACCTTGGTTTAACAGGTTTGGAATTGCTTGATCCAAGCGGTAGTGTAATCGATATTAATATTGACATGATTCTAGCGGAACCTCGAGATATGACTATTCTTCCTGACTGCAAACAAGACAGTCGAACAATAGATAAACTCATCAACAGACAGAATTCCACTACTTCCGATAGCAACATGTGGATGATCCCTTTCACTGAAGGCGAGGATCATACTGTTGAGGTCACTTTCCAAAGAAATACTTCAGTTGCAGGAATCCGTCTTTGGAATTACAACAAATCTCCAGAAGACGCCTATCGTGGCGCTAAGGTTATGCTGGTGTCCGCAGATGGGCAGTATATCTCCCCAAATGGCGGTTACCTGCTTCGTAAGGCTCCTGGACATTGTCACTTTGACTTTAGTCAGGAATTCCTATTCTCTGAGAACTACAAATTCTCGTCAGCAACCGAGGGTTTGGAATCAGACAGCCACCTTCCCTGCGGGTTCATCTACCAACTCAATCTGTTTTGCGCTTGGCATGATCAATATTATGTGGGTCTCAATGGTCTTGAGTGTTTCGATGAGCATAAGAAGAAAGTGGAACTCACCAAAGCGAATATCGCTGCATTTCCCGACTCAATTAATGCTCTTAAGAATAGTACATTATCTGATGTACGAACGCCAGAGAAACTAATCGATGGTGTCAACGATACAACTGACGGTCGGCACATGTGGCTTGCTCCAATCTTGCCCGGAGAACTCAATAAGCTCTACATTATCTTCAACTATCCAGTCTCTTTATCTATGATACGACTGTGGAATTACAGCAAGACGCCCTCCAGAGGGGTCAAAGACTTCTCCGTCCTGGTAGATGACCTCTTGATATACAGCGGCACACTGCCGAGCATTAGCTCTGGAGCGAGGGGAATCCTGCCAACTTGCACCGGAAGCCAGCCGCATCACACCATCCTATTTGCCACCAATGAGGACAGTTCCATCAGCTCGGAGAGAAACTTCATCCTCCAGAGCGAAGCACAAGACCAGGACGTGATGCTGACTAATGATCACCAAATTGTCACTCACTACAGCAAGCCACAACTCCCCCCGGACCAGAATCTAAGGCCTACCACCAGTGTGCCCTCGAGTGGCTCCAAATTCTTACGGCATGGTATGCCCCGACGCTAGTCTGTCTATAAGTCGTGGTCATTTAATGATTCTTTGTACATTTATAAACTACGACTATCTTTCTTTCTTCACGAAACAACGTATTTAATTTTTCATTAAAGGCTGTGGTTGTATATTTCATATGATAAACAAGTCAATTGTGTTATATTTATTTTTATGTTCTTTGTTTTAATTTGCCTGAACCATTATTGAATCATTGTTGTATTGAGAAATTTTATATTTTGTGCAATTTGTTGTACTCTTGGTATTATAATACATCACTTTATACAAAAGTTTTCTTTTTTATCGCTTCATTGTTTGTTTTGTTGCGCTATTGGTGGTGGTGGGGCTTTCTTTTTGTTAGCTTGGTAGTTATTTATTTTGGTGGATATTTTATTTCAAGTTATCATTTTGAGCTAATTTTTTAAAATAGACAGAGACTTCTTTATAGACAAAGACGTATTTTTTTACGCTTTTATTGTTCTCTATTGTCTATTTAATAGTTATTGATTTTTAAATTCAGTATGTCAAGTTTCTTGTTGTGGAAAAAGGGGTGGATATGAATAATTAGATCTTGAAAGTGATGTAGTGTATAGATGTACTAGACATATTGAAATGGTTTGTTTTAAATCACCTCTTGAAAGTTCTTTAAACGATTTATTTTTTCTAGTTTTTACGATTCTGTCTGCTATGTTTGAGTTAATTTTATGCTAGATTTTTTATAAATTTGGATGTAGTAGATTATAATAGTATATTGAAAAATTTGATCCTGAGTTAGATTTAATTACGATCAAATAATATTCTAACATTTGAAAGTATTCTAATACTTATTGAAATTGGTTAGTATTTGTTAAATATAAAATTATAATAATCCACTTAATTATTACAAATATAACAGGTTCAATACGATGAAGGAGGCATACAATCCGGTTAATATTCTCACAAATACTGCTACCAGTGATCGTCGAAGGGTGAGCTATTAAATACCAACATTTGACCAAATTGTTATGACATACTTTTCATTGTATTCTTAACTCATGTTAATTGATAAAATAATCAATTTCTCACATGAAACAAGTTTTGTTTATACTATATTCAGAGTATATTTAATTTCAATTTATTATTACATTTCAATGGAAACGTGTTTTCAATAAGTAATGGACTAATATTTAAAAGCCTTATAATCTATGTAGTTTTATTCACACTTAATAGAAGAATTGCGTTGTTTCTTAAGTTGTCTACCCATTGGACCAATTCAGCCTTTGGATGAAGCCATGACTCTGGCACGTGAAGACGTTTGTGAATGGCTGACAACCCTCCTCTCCACGACCATTACGCCCTCCTCCTTCCTTTCCTCCCTCGAGTCGGGGGATCTTCTTGGACAGCTGGCCGGCTGCATATCCACCGCGGCGCACTCCTCACTGTCGTCATCCCTGCCTGTTTGGTCCTGTAGGATTCGAAGAAGAAGTCTTTATGCTAGTGGGGAAGGAGCTGCGGGGGGTTACTGGCAGGCACGCGACAGAGTCACTAAGTTCCTTTCTTGGTGTCGACAGTGTGGTCTTAGAGATGAGGTACTCTTCGAGTGTGAAGGTCTAGGTAAGATCTAATCAAAACTCTTGTATTAAATTATCTTATTATATTCATATAGAGTCTATAGAGGACATAATAAAATAACTCAACCACTGACAAACCGATTAAGATGAGCATGCATCTATTTATGGCAAAGGCAATTTGCCAAATACCAATTATTGTATATTGCATCTCTCCCTGTTGCCAGTCTATAGATTTCAATATTTATGGCATCTTCCTGTGTTAATTCGAATCGGGACAACTGTTCCGCCAATCTATAACTATCCATATCTATAGAATCTTCCTGTGTTAATTCGAATCGGGACAACTGTTCCGTCAATCTATAACTATCCATATCTATAGCATCTTCCTGTGTTAATTCGAATCGGGAGAACTGTTCCGTCGGTCTATAGCTTTTAATATATATAGCATCTTCCTGTGTTAATTCGAATCGGGAGAACTGTTCCGCCGGTCTATAGCTTTTAATATATATAGCATCTTCCTGTGTTAATTCGAATCGGGACAACTGTTCCGCCGGTCTATAACTATCCATATCTATAGCATCTTCCTGTGTTAGTTCGAATCGGGAGAACTGTTCCGTTGGTCTATAGCTTTCAATATATATATAGCATCTTCCTGTGTTAATTCGAATCGGGACAACTGTTCCGCCAATCTATAACTATCCATATCTATAGCATCTTCCTGTGTTAATTCGAATCCGGACAACTGTTCCGCCAATCTATAACTATCCATATCTATACTATAGCATCTTCCTGTGTTAATTCGAATCGGGAGAACTGTTCCGCCGGTCTATAGCTTTCAATATCTATAGCATCTTCCTGTGTTAATTCGAATCGGGAAAACTGTTCTGCCGGTCTATAGCTTTCAATATCTATAGCATCTTCCTGTGTTAATTCGAATCGGGAAAACTTTTCCTTCGGTCTATAGCTTTCAATATCTATAGCATCTTCCTGTCTTAATTTGAATCGGGAGAACTGTTCTGCCGGTCTATAACTTTCAATATCTATAGCATCTTCCTGTATTTTAACTCCAATCTTGGAAACTTATTGGTCGTGGAACCTGTTTTAATTAATCTCAATGTTCCTTGTTTCTTCTGCTTCCCTCGCAGTGTCCCATTCGGATGAACGTACAGTGTTGGTGACACTCTTGGAAATTGCTCGGGTTGGAGGGCAACAAGGGCTTCCCGTTCCGCAATTAGTCCGAATACAGGCTGACATCGAGGCGGATCAGACCACATTTCAAGACTCCAGTTTGAACGTCAGTAACTGTTCTTCCATCGCTTCCTTTGAGACTACTTCTGCAGCTGACGATATTCGAAAAGCATTTGTGAGTTTATTTTAGTCTAATATATTTTCTTATAAAATTGTTTCATTATTTTTTGAAAACTATTTTTATATTATTTCTACATATATAAGTAGTACACTAGAAGTTAATGTTATATTATGTGAAAAGATTATTCGCTCAATACTGGTTGATTTAACTCTTACCTTTATTATAATAAATTTTGTAGAAATATTTAAGAAATACTTGGATGTAAGATAATTATTTTTCATCTTTAAGAAATTTATTTATTTTTCATCTTTAAGGATATTTTTTAGAAATTTACTTGTTAAAATTTAAAGTTAGGTAGCTTTCAATAGTAGTTGAATTATCTTTTTTTTTAATTTAAATTTATTCGTTATCCGCAGGAGGTAATTAAATATACAATATTGTGTAATTAATATTTAATTAATGGGCAAATGCGTATTTTAAAGAGAAAGAAATATCCCTTTCTCATTACCAGCTCAACAGTTAATTTTATTTCAATATACGGATGATGTGATTTATGCTTCACAAACAATTTTAGTGTTTCTAGATCATTACCGCCTGCATCGAGGCAATATAGCTAGGTTATGCGATGCGCAGAGAGTTAATTTCTGTATTTTTTACAGTAATTCACTTATATAAATTGTTCAATTTGAATGGAAAACACCACTACTAATCAAAGATACCTGTTCAAGTTTTGTCTAGATGCGCCACTTGAGAAAAATAAGATGAAACAAATAATTGAACTATTTTCTTTTCTACTTAAAAGTATTCATTACAAATGTTTGACTCTTTAAATTAATCCAATCTGTCATGTTTTTAATAATAAACAGACATTTTATTCAGCATCATCTAAAACTTCGAGTGTATCTTGGAGCCCTCCCCAGAAAACACCTCTTTTAACCTTCCCCTTCTGCACTCAACAGACACCGCTGAACAAGGGGAACCCCCTCCCCTCCCCTCACACTCAAAGAACAGCCCTCTCGAGTAACCGCAAGACATCCCGAATCCCCGTCAAAACATCGCTCCATCACAACCGACCTTCCCTCCTCCAACCCCCCACCGCACAATCCCCGCGTTCGCCCAGCAGCAGCCTGCTCCACGGCTCCCTCACAGGCCGGATCACCAAACAACGCCACCTCCACCTGCACCCACCTGTGCGCAGGCGGTCCAGCGGTCGTCTCCAGGGCCGCAAAAGCCAGGACCTGCTGACAGACCTGGACAGAATGGTGACCCAAGTGGTGGCGGAGTGCTCCTGTTCGCCAGAGAAGCGCTTCTCCGTGGTTCGCATCAAGAGCGGTCGATATCGCTTTGGAAGTAGGGGATTCTACGCGCGCGCCTTCCGTGGATATGTGGTGCTTCGTGTTGGGGGCGGCTGGGAGACGCTACGGGACTTCCTCAATCGCAGGGATCCGTGTAGACTTGGGGTGAAGGGGGTGTTGCCTCTTGTGTAGTTATTCTGTAACAAGATCTATGCGATTACCATTTAGACAAATTAAAACAGTTTCAATTAATTGTGTATATATTAGACTTCTTATGTGTTCATGGTTACCAATGACAACGCTAGCTAGAAGTCCCCACTGAAATGCTAAATACTCGTTCGCGGCAGTCGATATTTCTTATCACACATTGTGCTCTAAAGTGTGGATGCAACATAATATATTCTACATATGCATTTTATTATTTGCAGTTTTAACGGTAAACATGCAGGGTGACCAGTATATGTGACCAATATTTGATGACTAATCTTATCTATTTACTGGTTATTATGCTCACCTTTGATCCATTGCTATTAAACTTTGTGTGAAATGTACATCCACAAATTGTAAATAAATATTTACAATAGATCGTTTTCAATCAAGATAACTATTCAATAATTGATTTCTAATTGGGTTCCTATTTTTACATGTTTCAATATGGATTTCTTCTTTGTTTTTATTTTCATATAATATAAATGTGTAGCTTTCATTCCTCTATACATTAGCCATCTGAATAGATTCATATTGTTTTGATTCTCAATAAAAGTAGAGTTTTACTCCCCCTGTTATTCTCCACACGAAAAGATATTTCTTACACTATAATCATAACGAATTTTGCCTTATTTATTCAGTGTTTATTACACACCAAATAAAATATCAATTATAAAGATAGTTTCAAATGTCCAATCTTATGTATTATAAATATATTGATCTTCTTAAACAATTTCTCAGTCTTCTTTCTTTTGCACTGTTTGCTATGATTGCCTTCATCTGTATATGTTAGACCGCCTGAATAGTTTTATTCCAATTTGTCGTAATACGTACATTATAAACATCGAGTATAGTTAATTTTTAAGGGCCACATTTTAAATTAATTTTCGATACACTATAATTCTGATTCAAAAGTTTAAAGAGGGGAGTTTTTCCATATACGAAAGGTACACAGATTCTCTGCTCGGCTGTTTATTCAATTGTTATAAAAGATTTTATTAACAAAAATTTGATGAAGAAATTTCTTCAAATTTGAGCAGTTTTTTTTTAATTTTTAACAATTCAAAAAATAAATCACATTTATATTGTTCTTTTAATAAACGGATTTTTTGTTTTTATTCCTAATTCTTACATTTTGTACAACTTCCAAAGCCCGTTTGTTCCTGGTGAACATTTGCGACAATTTCTAATGAATCCTCAAAGATAAACCGCATTTCGGAAGCGGTTAAAAACTAAATTCCATAATACCTATGTAAATGTTGCTTGTGTAATCTCCATAATAATTAGCTTGTTATAGTTACGTACAAAATCAGACAAAGTTGCACAAAAAATTTAAATCATATCTTAAAATAGAATCTTTCTTGTTTTTTATAATAAACCTTTCTAGAATTTCTATTTTAATCGCTGTGTATGACAGCTGCATATAATTAATAATTACAGTGTATGTCTGGATTACAATTTCTCATTTTATTTCAAACAACACATTTTTATATTTCCAGTGAATTATTTTTTAATTGAAATCGCTGTAACACAACCTCCTCTTTTATGCACATCTCTTTAAGCTGTTCACTTAAAACAAGATGCAGGCGTTACTGTAATACCAAATATAATTAATTCTGAGGCAGCTAGCTATACTCATCAAATTCCACGGTATACGATGTAACTCGACAACAATGCATTTTATTACTCTCTAAAATTGTAGACTTTCCTTTTTCTTTTATTTAATTGAACATCAAACTGTCGTATGAACAATAAAACGGAATTTTATGAGGTTTTACTATATATGTAAATGAGAAGTCGGCCATTTATTATTTATTTACATTTAATTGTGCTTCTTTCTTTTTATTCAATTTACAGTAAAATAAAATTATAAATTGTCGTGCGTATTTTCTTAACTACGAACAAATATAAAATTAAGATAACAATTTGTTGATAATTATGGTTAATATAAATTTAATGTAAATATTTACGGTATAAACCTGCATCTGAAATTTGGTTCTCATGGGTTAATTCTAGTTATATAAACTAATATTTAATAAATACCGCGCGTCTTACTACGCCTTTTAATCAGATACAAATTTATGTTTCAGTTTTAAATTGTCACTTGTCGTCATTCTTATTTTCAACGTTTCGTTATATAAAATCATGTGAGTAATTAGAGATGTTGATTTTCTCACAATAAAGTTCAATGATTTATAATTCACTAACCCTATCGCGCTCTCTATTATACACTATATTATATCTGTGCATTATGCCAATGTTATTATGCACATTGTATTAAAAGTTAATTTCTTTTCTAGATTTTATTTATTTATGCGTTATTCACTGACCTGAAGGTTCTCTTATTTTCATGCTAAAAATAGTAATCGGCTGAATTCGGCTGATATTTATCAATATATAGTGTTTTTATAGATATTGTTTCCACTGGTAACTATGGTAACTGTTCACAGAATAACTAACTGCCGTTCTCTTAACTAACCAAATGGATCTTCAACAAACGCGGATATAAGAAAATTTAGCTATAACAAAATTTAATTGACGAAATAGAATCCATTTATTCGTCATATCAATTTTATTTCATAGTTATATTAGTTTGATCGTAACTAAACTAGATAAAACATATCACAAATATACCTCAATGTTTCAATTAATTGTTCTCATCTCTTTATTTTAATATTTATTTTTAATTACTCTTTATTTTTTATCTTTATCTCTTTATAATTCTAAAATCGTATGATACACCCAGTAGTATGTATTAATAGTTCAATTTTTCCTTTGTTTGGGGTAGACCTCATTCTTCCATACTACTACACACTTTGCTGCATACACTATGGTCATACTACCTTTTATATCACAAGTGGATTGTCTTCCCATTGGATTCACAAGATTGTGTTTCCTCCAGCGACGGAAATCGTGTCACAACGAAAGATGTTGAATCTTTTCTGAAACAAAAATTTGCAGTTTAGTTAAAACAAAACATACGATATGTCCAGTGAATAGAATGCAGATTTACGAATAAATGTATCCATATGCTGATATCCTCCTCATTATCTTCTTGAATAACGAAAAATCCTTCAAAATAGTTGCATTAACAAAAGTTTATCCGATCTACTGCCTAAGGCAATATGTATTAATTAACGATGATCGTGTGTATTTACTGTTGCCTAGCTATATAAATGTAAGAAAATGATTTACATAAAAGGCCTTTATATTTAAATAATATAGTTTATTTTAGAAATTCCCAGAAGCTGATATTTGGGTTTTATTGCACACAATAATTATCTTATATCGTGTGCAGTAAATTGACACATTTTGAGTTTCAACACTATACCAAAATAATATTTATACCTATAAATAGATACATCTATTTTATTTTTTACAAATCAGACTGCATAAAATTTAATTTAAAATGTTCGCTTTTAAAATCCTAAACTAATTGATTCAGTAATGACAGATTTCTTTAATGATTTAACAAATAATTAGGTACTATAGCTGATTTTGTAAATTGGGTTATTTGTCAAAAAGTTCTAGACTCCGTTATACATAGCTGGGACTTTAACTTTGCCGGGTGTATAGACTAAAGTTAGCTATAGTTCTAAGAGACAAGTGGAATCTCCAGCCGATCATTGATTAGGCTTCTTGTTGAAGACAGTCAATCAGTCAGGGAAAGAAGAAGCAGCAGCCCAAGTCAGAGAGAAGCGAGCGAAGGCTGACTGGCTGAAGGGGACTTTTCTCTGACGAGAATATAGAGGTGGAAGAAGGCATGACAGGAGACATTTGCAGATTTCTTTCGCATTAAAGCAGGCAGAAAAGCACACACACACAGAGCCGTGAGTTAGCTATACTAGCTCTGACGACCACGAGAAAACTAACTATATCAGCAGTCTGCCGAGCTGAGAGGGAAGCATTCTATAGACATCGCAAACGTACCAACCAATATTAAGTAATTTCTTCCCCTTGTCACACGCCCCCCCCCCTCTCCCCTCCCCTGCTTCACTAGCTGACTCTCATTCCCTCACTTATCTATTTTATATGATTTAACAGGCATGAAGGTAAAAATAGCACAAAAGAATAATTTGCAAGATTTATTTACAGTCTGTTGTTTTTGGCCTCCCCTCCCCCTCCCCCTCTTCTTAACCCTTCCTGTGTATCCCGCTCTCTCATTCTGAAAGACTGAGTCTTGAAGCAGTGTTGCTCGCATTTTCAAACTTGTGATATCAGAAATTCTTTCTTATTTTTCCCTGTCACATTCCTAGACTTCTTGAGAGAGCGCCAGTTACAATGTTTTTGTAATTATACGAAATATAAATAGAAGAAAGACTATATATAATTCTGTAAGCGTTTCGATTTCTTTATAGCTTAGTTTTCAATATAATTAGAAGTAAAAATGCAAGTTGAGGCTTCTTTGATGGTGGAGCAATGGGTATTACAGAAATGCGAAGTCTTTTGTTGGTTTTAAGGTGTGTGATTTGTTCCTGTTGTGTTTTATATAGAATTTTGTGTTATTGAGATTCTAGTAATGCGGGTCACGTTGTATTATTTGTAATGTTAATTATAACCTGTAACTATATGCGCTATTTATATAGCTATACTATTGTTTCTTTGTTTTACCCTGATGAATAATTCAAACATTTTAAAGTAGGTAACTGACGGTGTTATACAAAGATATATACAAAACGTGGGGCATCGCTTGGGTGTGAAAAACTATTTCTTGTGTTTGTTTAGTTATATTAAGATTTCTTCGAAAGTCGAAAGAATTGATAATTTCAGAATTTTATTGGATTTATAATATTACGTAAAATCTTAAATAAAAATAATTATTTTTCGATTCTTTAATGCTAAGGGGCTGTTCAAATATTACGTCACGCAATTTTAGGCACTTTTGTACTCCTCCTTCAACTCTCGTCGTGCTGCGCCACACAGTTCGACACTCTCCCCCCCACCAAGCGTACGTCAAATGACAACAACCGCTTTCCAAATTCCGAAAAGTATGAAAAATTTGTAATATATTGAAGGATCTTTTATGTCATAAAAATATCATCCACTTTATACATTTATATACATGCTCCATCATATGGTTTTATGATTTACATCAGGATACACCATCACCAACACACAAGAAGGCCCCTTCGATTATTCTCATGTATTTAAAATTATAACTTTAAACTGTATCCGTTTTGTTTTTCTTTATATATTCATGAATTATTTTTGAAATGAAAGAAACGTAAATAATATATATTGGAACATCAAACAAACTAAACTGAAGCTTATTGCTTCAAATTAATTTAGTTTTTTTATCAGTATATATATAAATATTATTGACGGTATATTTTATCCTGATATGTTCATTCGTAAGGCTTTGAATTCCAAAAATAAACTATAAATATGCTAAAGTAAATATACATAAAGTTATCAGAAAAGAGCTAGATTATTATTTATTATCTGAAATCGCTCAAATCTGTTAACTAATGTTATAAATATAACTATTAATATTTTTGATTTGAAAACAATTCATTCTTTAAAAAAAATAAACAAATATACGTTGATAATCAAATAGGAATAATTTAAAAATACATCGAAATATATTTTAGTGCTTTATTTTTAATTATATTCTTTTTCAAATCTAACCAACATTGCATAAATTTAGATAGCTATAAAATACAATGACAGTAAATTAGAGTATATTTATTGGATTATCGGTTTTAGAAACCCAAATCATGTTATGTTTTGGATAATTTTCCATATATTGAGTTAACTTGGACTATTTTTTTTCACCGCAATTCAGAAATTTAACTCAAAAACTTTAATAACAATTAATGTGCAGAGAAATCCTTTTCATAATATAATACCTCCAGAATTCTCTGACCCCAGCAGGACCTCCGAGATATCTATACATCAAGGAGAAAGAAAACGTTCGGGACAATATGGAAGGTGACCGTTCTGGGCTAAAGATACTCAGATGTTCTTTCCTTGATTAAAATCAAGGAACTACGGTATATATGCCTCTACAGACTAAAGGTACAATATTAAACTTACTTGATTTCTTTCGATCGTTATATGTATTACAACCAACTAAATTTTAATGAAGATATAAACAAATTAATTATATTTCTTTATTATTTGAAGTATCAATTTTGCATTTTTTGTAGAATTTAAATAACAAATAAATATAACATATATTGATTTTAATCTGAAAATCAATAACTCGAAGTTTTTATATTTAAATTATACACAATTAATTTGATGTACATGATTAATTTGGAAATATCTAAATTCTAAATATCGTCAAAATCTAATATGAAACACAATTAATATAAAACAAAAAATAAAACTATAATATATCTCAACTTTAGGTATATGAACTCCGATATTTTCACAAAAAATCACTTTCATAGCAAACTAATTTCATTCGATACAATTTAGATTATCATTTACAATTTTAACCGAAAGACGTCTAAAAAATACCCCAAAAAAATAACTCAATTTTATTAATTCCAACGAGTAGATTTTCACTGCTTTTACATTGACCATTGACGCAGCAAAATTCATCTAAACATGCTACACTCCAACTTACAAAATATGATAAATTTATTGTAGACAAAATCAATAAAGTTGTCACAATTAATTTATTTAATTTGTAAAGCTGATGAGTCTAATAAATGAGAGAAAAAGGTTGATTGGAATCAGTTATTCATCACAAGAATCCTGGCATCCTCAATTTGAAGCCATGCGATTTCAAATGAGGTGTGTCCTAAATTTTAAATTAAAATATCTTTTCTTTAAGAACAGCTCGCTGACCGCTAGGCTTCACACTCGAGGCTGGATATACAATTTCCGGAAAAGTCATCAATGGCCAAATCCCTTTTACACTCGTCTCTGCATTCTATAAACCGCCGTCGATGTCGATTGCATCAGTATAATATTATGCGCTGGGTGTACGCAGAATACCAAGATGCAGTCGCTTCCTACGGTATTATTAAGCTCAGCTCTAACTATACAGCCGCTGTACGCGGCGTGAAATAGCCATCCTTCTACTCCAGCTCAGGGGAGAGCTATAGCTGGGTTTATCGGCAACGGGAAGAGTAGAGCTATCAAGGGAGAAAAGCTGGGAACCTGTTTCTCTTGTGGAGGCGAATGAACATCAACACAAATAATCAATAAGGCTAACTTGCATTCCACTCATCCGTCAAATTAAATCTGATTATCAACTGCATCGGAAGATCAGTAGTGACTCTGTACGCATGTCCGTGAATATTGAGTTTTCCTGGAAGTCATCCACAAGGAACGATTTCAGCCCTATTTATCGCAATAGATTGCTGCCATATATATCGACTTGCCGGATTCGTATACACATAATATGCTAGGTGATTGGGCTCATTTGGAGTCGAAGATCTATAATATAATGACACAGAACATTTCTGAGCAGACAATATAAGTCCGGCTTACGGAGAAGGAAAGTCAGAATTCTTTTTTCATAAATTTTCCGTGAAACAATAGGCTATTGTTTCTTCCTAAATAGTTCATTAAAGAAATCAACTATAATATTTCCAGCTAAAGTTACCCACAATGCCTATGAATTTATTAAGAGATGACTGAATTGAATTAGCTTTCGGTTTTAATGCTTTATAAACCAGATTTAACACGCGCTAAATTTCATCTGAGGAAATTTTATCATTTTTATATTACATTGGGAAGAGCTGAGAAGAATATATTATTATAATTTTTACTTTCTCTGGAATTATAGAGCTATACAATTATAGATAAAAGATGTATAAATGCGCACATCTCCTATTCTTAATTTGTACCATTCGCGTATGTAGATATGATATTTCCAATTTCCCTAATGACAATGACTAATTAATAGATAAAGAAAATATTCTTATCTGCGTCCTATATTCCTTTTAATACTTCACAAACATCCCCATGGAAATGAAAAATCTCATTTGAGATCTCGTAATAATTAAGACTCGCTATATTTAATTGTTGATTTCCATTCTTCGTTGGCCCTGTGTTAACAAATTTATTGAAAATTACGATTTTATACTGATTTAGACGAAAATTACAAAAGCATTCCAATTAAATATATTTATAAAACAAATTTATCTATTTAGTTTTGTCACAACAATAATAACAGTGTTTTGGTGTTAGATCTTTCATTGAAATATACTACTTATGATTAAGCAAAGTATATTTTCAAATTATTTATAAAGTGAAGATGTTATATACTATTCCATCTGCATACATATTAATTAAAAAATAAAGAATTTTTCCAAGTATTTAATTTTCGTTTACTATTTTTGTAAATACGTCGGTTTATGCATTAACTTGCAAGTTTTAATGAATTATCGATTGCAAATATGTAGTATAATTCTGTATTAAACAACATACTAACCATTATGACTTCAGAAATTATGCGATAATGTTACATTATAAAGTCCTTGTGATATAGTCATATATTGGGAGGCTCATAACACATTGATACAAGTATTTGGAGTACAAACTTGTTAAGAGTTTATTTCATTGTATACCTAGTGTGATAAAGTTAGCCATATGTAAATAATTATACAATTACATTTTGTATCTATGAGAATTTTGGCAAATAAACTGAAAAACCAACACTCCGGAGCGAAAAATAGAATTGAAAGTCGTTTGTTCAAAACAATTTTGAATCCAAATTACCACGTGATTAGATCGTAGGTTTAATAAATATATAATAATACATAACAACGTTATATTTAATAACTAACGCATACTTATATGATACTTCAACTATTTAACTTATGTAACTGCACTATACATTTTGTGTGATAATTTCATAACAACGAAGTTGTATTTTATCAGAAAAATGTTATAAATATAGGTAGCATAGTGTTTCAGCAAGAAGATATATGAGGAATATCTTTCAACAGTTTCTTCATTTATCATGTACCATAATTCACTTCTTCTTGATTGTATCATGAGATCATAAGAAACGTTCTTCTATATATGCCACGAAACTTCGTCAAATCCAGAGATTTCCACATTTAACGATACAGCGAGGACAATTTCTCCTATTACTGAGAGCTATTATATAAAAGAGGAAGTGCTACATTTTAGAATTAATATACGATTGTAAAATAGTTTATTATATAATTTCAAGTACATTGTAAAATTATTTATTGTAGACTCAATTCTGAATTTCTATTATACGTAATAAATAGATATTGAATGACATGACAACTCTATGGAATAACACAGCTTTGTAGTATATAATACAATTATAATAATATATTATTGTCAAAGAAAAAATACACTTTATAATAAAAAGCTCACCCAAACAATAATTAACAACAGAAAGATAGTAGTTAGTCAATTTGAATGGTATCTTTAGTCTAATGAATTGACATGGTTGTGTATATCGATCAGAGAATGCATGAAGGATTAAGACAATTTTCAATAATCCTAGTAGTCTTTCATTTCTTGGATAGACATTAATTAACTGCGCGTATATAGGGCATTGTACAATAAATATATATAGTAATATGTATAGTATTGTTTTAACTAAGTACATGGGGATAGGTTTCTAGTAAATATTATATAAACGATTAATCAATAAACTATTTATGGTTAACCATACCATGACGGTTGGTTGGTAATAATTAAGACTCTGAAATTGATACCCGTCGAAAATGGTGAGACTTCGCACAAGCAAATATAAGAACACATTTGACTGGAATATTATCAGACGTATTATGGAAACAAGTGATAGGCATCGTAGAGACCATTCTCACCGTTAAGTTAGAAGCTGTTCTTCGATTGTCCACCGCATAAATTAAAAATAAACAAATAAATATTGTGTTAATTTGTAGAATGGTTATAGATATGAATGTATTGTATAGTATATTCCATATTATTTTAACGAATTCGAGATGTTGATGTTGAATTTGGTAGTAGTAGTGGTGAGAAGTCACTTTGCCGTCCATATAAGGCACGTACTATCCCAAGATCCAGTCGCAATAGCGATACCGTCCTTGCTGATACCTATACAGCTCACACGGCCATCATGGGCCGGCATAATTCCAACCCTCTCCTCACGGAGCAAGTCCCACACATGACAATTATAGTCGTCATAACCGGCGATCATAAGACGTCCAGACTTGGACACGGCAACACTCGTGCTGCCGCACTGGATGTAGTCGTCGATATACACCGCGACGGGCTGGTCGGCACGAATGTCCCACAGGCGGCAGGAACCGTCGTCCGAAGAGGTCACAAAGGCGTAGTCATTATTGGGGAAAAAGTCTACACCATTAACGTCGAGTTCGTGTCCCTCGAAGATCTGAGTGCATGTCTGCTCTCGTATGTCCCACATTCGACACGTCTTGTCGGTGGAGACCGACACAAAGCCTCGCTTCCCTCCGTCTCTAAGCGCCAGTGCGTTGACGTCGTTCTCATGTCCATAGAATCGGGAGGTGATTCGTGACTTCTCGATATCCCAAAGCGCTGAGGTTTTGTCCCCTGAGCAGGTCAGCATTCGGTTGTCATCCAAAAAGCGGCAACACGCGATGTATCCATCGTGACCGGTTAGTTCCCGGCCTGCCTTAACCGGCCCATCGCCAACGTCGAGGTTAAACACCGATATGAGATTGTCGAGTCCTCCGCTCGCCACGTAATTAGCGCTGGGAGAGAAGGCGCAACCTATCACCCAGGCTGTCTTCAGTGGAATCATATGCACTTTATTGTCGGAGTAAGTGTCCCAAATAATCAGTTTGCCATCCTGCGAGGCTGAGACGAGCTGCTGACTGTCCTCCGCCCAGTGGAGATCTGTCACTTTGGCCAAATGCCCACGAAGATGTCGCCGGATCTTAAATTTTAGTCGACCAAGTTCAAGAACTTTTTCTGTCAACTTGTAGAAGTCGGTATCTTGAACGGCCTTTCTAGCACCATCGAGTTTTTCCTTAAGCTCCTCTGATTCCCGAGTTAGCGCTTTTTCCTCCTCGGAAATTTCCTCAACTGCTGGAACCGCATCCATTCCAGTCAGGGAATTAGGTGTGCTCTTCCTAAATGTAACAAATTGAAATAATTAAGTTTAAAAAGTGGCAAGTCGATTGATAACACCAAATTCGAAATATAAATCAATTTAAGGGTCAACAAGAAGTATCGACAAAGATTTTCATTATGCTAGTGTCACCGAAAAATGTTTTTGAGATACCGAAACAATCACTTTGATGGTGCGAAGGTACACTAAACTACTAATCGCTTAAAGATAAGCAAGAAACATGCGTATTTTGCTCGTTGCAATGTTGTAATAATTTACCTCCAAGTCAGCCACACTGTAAACCCGCACCAAAATTAAACGTAAACTGGTGGATCAATTTAGAAGTGTCGGAGCAGTATTACAGTGTCGGAGTCATATGGCTGGCGTCGATTTCAGAGTAAAACACCCTCGTATAAACAACTGCTTCAACTTTAGAAGAAACGGGAAATCGATTCAACGACATCGAGTTTCCTAACCAATCAGAAGCTATAATAAAATTCCCTATCGTCTATTACACAGCAGCTGTAGCTTCTGGCGTAGCATGTATATTATGCTGTATGTATGTATGTGGTGTATGTTGTCTGGCTCGTTCTGTATGTTCTTTATCTCTGTCTCTCTCTCTTAGGTAACATGATTGAAACCAATAAGACAGTATGTTTAAACATTTAGTTTCAACATTTTTTATTAAAACTATAAAAAGAATTGAGCTGATCATTTGCATTGTAGGGCATCATAAATTAAGAAAACAATTAACGCATAATTCAATTCGATACATTTTCAACAAATTGCTAATAATTAAGGTATACAGTAATGGAACATTAGCAACAATCCCGCCATGATTTATGTAACAATCGACAGTGAGGAGGAATGCAAAGTCTTGATCTTGTCATCTGAGCGGGAGCCGCTAGCGAACATTTGTCTCCAACTCGCTCGATCGTTACCCGAAAAGGGGTTGAATAAATCCTCTCTCAGATAATAATAATATGAGGGAGATATTCCCTTGCTTGTCTACTCTCATTCTCTGCATTATAAGGTTGAGATGGAAGGATGCCTTTATCTCGTCAACAGCAGTTAGTTAGAATATTGACGCTTCTAAACAGGGATAGACTATGGGGCATGTTTTCATTGATTCTTTCATTTTCGAGTGGCATTTTTTATCCCATTTACCTACAGAACAACATAATTATTCGAGTGTGCAATATATTCGGGAGTTACAAAGCGCGGCATTAATCATTTCTCCAAAAAGTTAGACGGTTATGTGCGTATTATAATCATATCATTAATTGTTCATTTTACTCGTTATATATTTCAGACATGAATGCTCAGTATATGAAATATATAATACGTATATAATGAAAATCACTGTAAGAGATTGATAAATAGAATTCCAAATACGATCCGTAGAAACATCGAAACATCTGCGCACATATATATATGTTATTCTTTTTTAAAGGTAATAAGCTAAGGCACATTTTTGATATTTTTCATTATAATTTTTTTTCATAAACATGTTGTTAGAGTATAGAAATTCAATCTAATATTATATGACATTGTAACAAACTAACATTTACTATACATTCCATGTTTGGCATTTAAAAATTCTTCCCTCTATACACAGTTTTACAGTAAAGGCTTCACTGTACACAGTGCACACGACCCTTTCAGCTTTATCGTTCGGTTCTGACATTTTCTACAACATGCTAGGTAAGTATATATAAGATACTTTTCAAAGACACGTGTCTTATAATATTGCAGGAACTTACCGCTTCTATAGTTTAAAAGAAACACTGACAGATATCTTAATAACATTTATTTTTTGATATTAAAATACAATTATTATATATAATTTCCTTTAATACTTTGGACAATATATTTAGTTTTGATTACAATATAGCTTTATTTAATAGGTTTTGTATTGTATTAATTCTTTAATTACATGTATTGATTTTTTTGTACATGATAAAAAATGTAAGGTAAATTAGTTAACGATAAAAATGCTTAACAATTGTCAAAATACTTAACTGAAGAAAGTAATGAAATATTGAAAAATAGTATTTAATTAAATATACATCTTTTGTCATTAATTTTTCCATCGTCATAAAACAGAAATTAAAATCTAATGAAATGGTGTAATTTTTCACTTTTTAACAGAATATTTCGCAAAAAACACTTTCTGCATTTCTATTCAAAAAACCTAAATAATAAATTTTATTTACGATTATTCCAATATTTGGAAATATTTAGGGTGTCCGGAAAAAATGCGTTTTTTAAATACAAACTTTAGTATTGCTTTTTAAATTCAAACATTAATATAAAAAATAATGTATACACTGAACAATGTAACTGTACATAATAATAGTTCAGAATAATAGTTCGTAAGTGCAGAATATTTAACATATGAGTAGAAATAAGCAATTTCAAAAATGTCGATAAGTTCAATAAGTTGCCTGCAGTGGGACTGAGATGGTCCTGTAGAAAGTCTGATTTCTTGAACATTGTTAAATACGATGTTGTGATGGCTAACTTCCATGTTGCGAAAAACAAATCTATCGCATAGGTTAAGCTGGGGAGTAAGCCGGCTGAAGAACTCTGGTGACGACGTTCTCTTGAAGAAAATTTTTGGTGATGTGAGCTTTATGAGGGGAGCATTATCTTGCATCCAAAGCAGGCGTTAAAGAAGTTTTGTAAAAAGATGTTTAAAAAGCATGGTTTACATATGTGTTTGAATGTATTCAAAAACGCACCTTTTCAGGACACTATAGTTTACAAATATTTTATAAATATTAATTAAATTAATATTGAGTAAAATATTACAATCCTATAATTAAGATTTTAAATTTATCTATAAATTTCATATTTGTATATGAAAATAGTTTATCATATTATTTTATTACTGCTAGTAACAAATCTTTAACCAACGCACAAATTTCATTTTATTAATTCTCACTCCTTAACGCAAATCGATCCAATCGAAAAGCAGATAGCTATTGCTGAGTCAAGAGAAAAGGAGTAAAACGATTGACTACCATATACAACCTTTTGCTTTTACTCCGAAGTAATTACTCTTAAACTCTGAGAACGGTATATTCATACTGCAGTAATTGCCAGCCACACATAAACCTATTCTCTATACCCCATAGCTGAGATCAGAACATTTTACAGAACGGTAATTAAATATGTTAGAGGAATCCATGGATCATTACCAAGAACAGGAACGATTTGTGTCATTACTTGAAAACTGTGCCTGTCTTCTCGATAACTCGCAAGCTCCTCTCGTACGCAGGCAGAAACAAAGGGCCCTTGTGATTCTTAAAAATCGATATGCAGCACAAACCGGGAAACAAATAACTGAAAAACAGGTGATGAAGAAGCTGGCAAATATGAAATCACGAGTGAAACGACGGTGCCAACTAGTGAACATTGGACATTTAAATCACCTGCTGAACTGGGAAAGTGAATTTTACAAATTAATAACAGCATATAAAAAACCGATAATTTGCAAAATAGCAGGTAGGCCAGCTTCAAACAATTGTCTTTTTTTGTAAAATGCAATGTTTAAAATTATTATGATTGATTAAATTTTAGATGTTCCGAAGATGGAATTATTGGAAGAGGATCTGGAAACACCGATATTCACCAATAACTCGCCGTCTATCCCTTTGTCCTCAAACAACTCGCCGTCTATCCCTTTGTGCTCAAACAACTCGCCGTCTATCCCTTTGTGCTCAAATAACTCGTCATCTATCCCTTTGTTCGCAAATAACTCGCCGTCTATCCCTTTGTGCTCAAATAACTCGTCATCTATCCCTTTGTTCGCAAATAACTCGCCATCTATCCCTTTATGCTCAAACAACTCGCCGTCTATCCCTTTGTTCGCAAATAACTCGCCATCTATCCCTTTGTCCGCAAATAAATCGTCAACTACACCAGAACTGGCGAATCCTTCAACTTCTGCTCCTGACAATGCTGAAACTAAGAACCTCAGTAATTCTCAACTAGAAAGAATGGTGCTATTGGAAAAACTGCAGTATTATAGATTAAAAAATCAAATCTGTCAAGATACTTTGGCTAAAAATAGATTCACTCAATGGGAATGAATACTTATACAGAAAAATTTAATTTTTATTATGAAATTTTTTGTTGTAAAATATGCTTTTATTATTGAATAAATCTATTGATTTTATAACTGATCTAAAACTTCTTTTTTTTGTTTTAAGTATATTAAGAATCCATTTTGTATAAAATTTTAAGATATATAAGTTCCCGTTAATTCTGTTATTTGTTTCTTTCAAGTTTATAAGAAAATAATTGAATATTTTTATTTTTGTTAAATTAAATAATAACATATATAATAAAACCTTCATATAATATCACAACGATATCCCACTGATAAAAAATGGATTAATATAAACATATTAAAACTATTCTATTGTATTAAACTTTAGGAGGCAGTAATGAACCAGCAATTTGACATAATGTATAGTTACACAATTATGTATTACGTAACTATACGTTGATGTCAAATTGCTGACTCATAAAGTTTAATACAAACTTTATATATCGTTTAAGTAATGGTTTTCCAATTCTAGTAGTGAAAGTAGTAGGCGTACAGTAATTTATTTTTTTATTATTTAATTTTTTCAATAATAGTCACACAAGTAATTAGTTTTAGAGTTCCTTTTAAATAATATTATATAAGTATCAATGATAAATTAAACATTAAAAATATAACCCCACAATTATTTAATAGTATTGATGTTATTTAAAAAAAATAGATTTTCAATTCCTTATTTAAATAATTGAAAATCTGTTAATATTTAAAATTAAAAAAGAAATATTATGTTGATTTGATTAAGATTTCTAGATGAAAGAAAGGGGAACATAGTTTTTATATGAGCAAAACTTGATGCTAAAAAAGATGTTAATTATAAATATTTTCTATATAATTTTTAAGTATTACTTATATTAATATATTAAGTAGTATATATTATATATATATATAGTATAATTAGTTTGAAGTAGATTTTATAATTCATTTATACAATATTAGACTTTTAAACTTTGAGAAACAAACTACTGTTTATCAATTTCTAAATATCAATGCAGTTTTGTTTTTTTCTTTGACGTACATAATTTAAAATAATATCGGACTAAAAGTGTATTATTTTAACACAAAAAATTAAATATTTTGTAAACATAAAAGATATTCTGAGAAAAATTCTGTGAAGTGTTTATCTAAAGTCTATTATCTATATCTAATGGTTAGTAAACTAAAATTTAGATTAAAAATTTGCAAATTGATATAATATTTGTATAATTAATTCGATAAATCGTCAACTTTCCTTCTTCATCAGTGGAACCAACGCTTGTTTTGAAGCCGTTTTGGAAGTTGACACCAACTTATTTAAAAATAGAATTTATTTTACACAACCACATATAGCCACAATGTCAATTCAACAACTATAATACGGCTTATATTCATTTAATTATTAAGTTAATGATAATTTAAATTTATTTTTAAATATTTTATGAAGTGCCTAGCCGACATATTATAATTTAAGTGAAACAGCATGTGCCTTTGGAATTTGAAGTTACATGTTAAACATTTAGACCAAAGTGCTATCAGTGGAATGTATTTCAAAGAAGTCACGTCGCGTGGACACAAGATGATAGTGTAGGGGGTAGACAGATCTAAAAAAATGGGTCCATACTTTAATCAATTCACGATTACAGAACTATTATAATTTCTCATCAAATTGACTCAATAAGTGGTAGATATAACTACAATTAACTTCACTTGTTCACTCTCAAGAGCAAGATAATAAGTCCAGCATACCTTGCATTGTATAAGCATTGAAAGACCAAAAATATCCAAACTCGTACGCATACCTCAAGACTTCTGTGAGTGGCATTTCAGGCCGTTATCAATTTCTCGCTCTTAACCGTTATGACCTAACAAAGGCATAAGATAACAAACTCCACCAGGTATGTCTAGTGAAAGTTTTGAGAGTTCTTTTTGTTGTGTGTGTGTGGGCTTGTTGAATCGACATCGATACACCTCCGGAGAACCGATCCTTTCTAGCCAGATCAGAAGCAGTTGCAACGAGTCCACAACGACTCCTCTATCGAAGCAGCTGTCATGGATACAGGATTTTTCAGTACCCTTCGAGCTTTTAAGATCACCAGTCGGAAGCATCGAATTGCCGATGACGACTTCGTCGACCGATTGAATCACTACCACACAGCGATTGTTATCTGCGTTCTGAGTATCATCATCTGTGCGAAGCAGTACATTGTAGGACAACCGCTCCAATGTTGGGTACCTGTGGAGTTCACGGGGGGATGGGAGAAGTATGCAGAAAACTACTGCTGGGTGAAGAACACCTACTATGTGAGTCCTAAAGACTCCATGCCCGACCATAAGGATCGCAGAGACATGGAGATTCAATACTACCAGTGGGTGCCGTTTGTACTGGGTCTGCAGGCGCTAATGTTCAATATTCCATCCATCTTTTGGAAACTGTTCAACTTCCAATCAGGTAAGAACATAAATTAGGCAATTCACAACCAATCGAAAATATAGAGGGAATAATAGCAGGCCCATTTAATAATGTAAAAAGGGAGTTCTTGATAATATCTTATCAAGTTTTTATATTATATGCTGTATTTTTCGTATTTTTCCAATCCCAAAGTAATCTAAACCCTATAGTACCTGTGTCGTGCTTTAAAATACTGTAGAAGGTATATATATCCCAATGTATGGACATAATTCTGAAATATTTAAGCAATGTTACCACCTTAAAAATATTTATGTTTACTTAACGTAATATTAAATCGTTCTATTTATTTATTGTTACAATTAGAGTCTGATTAAAAATTAATGGGTGACGTTTTCATTTAGGAATTCACATCAAGAGTCTGGTTCAAAAGGCGAACGACCCTGGTAATATGGACCCTGTGGCCAGAGATGACACGCTGGACACCGTGACTCGGCACATGTCTACCGCCCTCTTCAACACCAAGGACAGCCGGATTGGTCTTGCAGTAACCATCAAGAGAGCTATCTTCAGGATTATTTGTTGTGGCAACACTAATACAGGTACCCAAATTTACTCGAAAATGTGTAAAAATGGATCAACTTTATTGTATGGAATGCTCTATAATGAATAGCATAATTGGGTAATGTAATAATATTGTAATAATAATGGGTAACAATAACCCTTTTCACAGGAACATACCTGCTGACTCTCTACATTCTGACAAAGCTGCTCTATCTGGGAAACATCATCCTTCAGTTTGTCATCATGGGCGCCTTCCTGGGCACTCACTACCACTTCTACGGCTTCGAGCAGCTGAGGGCTCTTAGCTACGGTCTGAGCTGGGAGGACACGGCCCACTTTCCGCGGATTACCTACTGCGACTTCAACATCCGGTCGCTGGGAGTGGTGAGACCCTACACCCTACAGTGCGTGTTGGTAATCAACTTGTTCAACGAAAAGGTGTACATCTTCCTGTGGTTCTGGTTTGTCGCCCTTCTTCTCGTCACCCTGTGCAATACCCTGGGCTGGATTGGTTGGACGATCCTACCTGGCCGACGGGCGCGCAATATTCGAAAACATATCAAGGTGAAACCCAACAGATTTCTGAAACTGAAACTCGTCTAACTGAAGCAGTAAAACACTTGAAAATACGCACATTATGATTTAGTTAAACATTCAATTTATTATTCAAATTATTATCTAATATTACATAGAATGGAAAAATTAATACTTTTTCATTGATAAAGATACTTTTAATTGAATTGTTTTATATTAAGCTCCATATTGCTCCATATATTGTTCAAAATTATCAAAATATTTATCATTTTATTTATTACAGAATGAGAAAGTCGAACGCGATGACATCGATAACTTTATGAACAACCTGAAGACGGACGGAATGTTCGTCCTGAAGATGATGAGCACAAACAGTGGCGACCTCTTCGTCAATGATCTGATCAGAAGGTTGTTTACCAATTATATGAAGGATCGGGAGAACGACGAAAGAACGCCGAGCTCTTCAAGGACCCCAAGTCACTTCACACCGCCACCGTCGCTCACGCCCTCTTCTGGTCGCTGGCCTAAGTCTGAACTGAAACCAATGCCAGCAGACATATAGCCGACATTGTTGGTTACACTTCGTCAATTTTCAAAGACTTCTATAATTATTCATTATAAATATAAATACATTAATCATAATTTCTCCTTAGCTGCGCTTAAGTTTTGTTTATTTTGTATTTGAGAACTTTCGATATGCCCAGTGTATCATAGTTTTATTCCTCATTTATTCCATGTACACCTGTATCATATACCCTTTCAATCCTATACTATAAAACAATTATTTTATTTATATTTTTTCTCTATAACGGTGACTATTATGTATGTACACACACCCCATATACAAGTAGCAACAGACCATTTGAACATTATTTTAACACCCTTAGACCCACTTGCGCACAGTGCATGCAACATAGAAGATTATTTATGAAATTTATTCATTATAACATTTTTTACAAGGATTACTATAATAAAGTTTAAAGTACTTGTTCAAAGTATTCCCCGATTTTTTATTAATTATGTTAGGATGATCGACAATTACAAGTTTTAAAAATTTTTTTAATGGTCTATAATGTATTAATATATAATATTTCAGACAATAGGTATTATATTCAATTGGTGTGTAAAACACTATATTTTTCAGCATTGATCAATAAAAAATATTTTTTAAACTTGTGATCATCGATCATATGGTTCATCTTAAGACGTATCCTACAATTCTTGTTTAAATCATTCATTATCTTGAAAAGTTGAAAAATGTCAAGGTGCGGGGCTATAGATGTATTAATAATTTTTTAATTACTAACTAATTATTGATTTAGTCTAGACAGTTTTTAATTCATTGAATGTATTAATGTTTTTATTGTGTCTTCTATTTAAATATTTGTAATAGATTTTATTACATTTTAAAAATTACATTAAAAGAAAGATTCTGGTTATTCATAATATTTTGTAATATGCTTTTGAAATTAATTTTTAACAGTGGTTATTCATAATTGGATTCACATTATTCATCGCTATTATTCACGTATATGTAACTAACTCTATTCTAGCCTCTATAGCAACTGTTGTCGGTTAAAAGTTTAGATATACCATTTAAATTTTAGCACATATTTAGGATAAATGTATTTAGAAAAATTTTCGAAAATTATTTGGCTATAATAATAGAATTGCATAAAATTTAATAATTACAACACATTTCAATTGTGTAACTAAAAACATAACATTTCTGAAGTATTTTCAATAAATTTAGAGATATCGAACAATTGGAACCAATATTTACATGATTTTCATCAATGAACCCATGGGAATGAGACTTTCTTTCACAGTCAAGACCTAGACAGTAAAACAAACCAAATCATTTCGAATCTGTACATATTCTGTAAATAAAATATTTTTAGCACACAATTTATAGAATTATATCATACCCTGGAGAAAAAAATATTTAGACATTTTGAAATTACAAAACCCATCCTCTAATTATTATTCGCGTATTTCTACTCTAAAATTGGAAAGCTGCATATTTAAAATGTCTGACATTTTTATTAGCTCATTGACTCATTTAGATTTTAAATAAATAGTGAGAAAAATTATTCATTTTACACATGTATAAATCTAAAATTCGTCAACTGTACTTTTTTGCACGAATTTTGAAACTATTTTAGTAACACGTCTGGATTGAATTATGATGATGAACATGGGATGTTAGTTTAATTATGTTTCGTTTCAATAAAAACATTTTAAATTATGTTTAAATAATTTACTTGCAAACGAATAAAGATGGAAGATTTTGTGTTAACAAATTAATAAACAGTTCAATAATCTGTTATTTGTCACTAGATATTTCGGTTTATATTGTTGAAATATTTTAAATTGTTAATATCTCCCTCATTATAAAGTGTAAACTAAGATGAAATACAACTCAGAATGTAATTAAACTATAATATTTGTGAGAAAGTTGTCTAATTCCTATTAATAAATGAAGTGAAACTAATAATAGTCATCAACAATTAGGTGAAATTATATGAAACTATTATTGACACATCTAAATATTATTAAAACGATTGTTTCATATGTGACCTTTTTTAAAACAAATTTTCCTTCTCAATGATTTCTTCTTCCTTAAGACCGATTTAAAAATTTTTACTGGAACAAAAAACATTTATTAAATATAGACTAGTATTCGTAAAATATATAAATCTCCACATTATGCCATTGTAAACTGAAGTCTTCAAAATAGATTTAGAATAATTTTGGATAGTATAATACTCATTCTTATTGACTAACAATTATAAGCAATACATTCAAAATAATATAATAAAAGTATGTTCCTCATGAATTCACTTTAAATTACAGAAACATAATAACTTTGAACTCTTATCCTTTGAATATCTTATGGAGTAAAATATATTATAATATACATTTCAGGCCCGTAGCCAAGGGGTTTGTACCGTTCGAACGAATGACCTTAAATAAATCCAACAAAACTTTATTGTCCCTTTACTGAATTTGCTCTTTTTTATAAAACGAACTACCTTTTCAAAGGGTTGTTATGGGCTTGCATTTATTGTAGAGTAAACCAGTATTTCTAAAAAGCAAATTGGTGCTACCAAAATCCCAATAAATAATAATGCATCTAGTTTATTCAAAACTTTTCCATTTTTCTAATCATCTGTTGCGAAAATTTCTAATTCTTCAACTTACTCAAGCATTCAAACTCACAACGAATTAGATTTTGTTGTTTTTAATTTTGTAACTTAACAGAAAAAGCATAATAGTTTTTTAAAAGATATTTCATGACAATTTACTATGGAAAGGGACTTTATACCAGAGATGAGAAAAATGGTGTGATTGTGCTCAGAAAACAGATACCGAACTTAGAGCCTTTTTGAACAAAAAGATGAAAACTTTTCGTCACTTATAATTTTCAGTACATTTAATAAACATTCGTCCCCTACAGCTAAAGAAAAAATAATATATTATATAAAATGAAGAAAAAGAACTAGAGCTCTATAAGTTAGATAATTAATTATAGAATAAAAAAGTCTTATAGGGTATTGTTTGATTACGATTAGTATCAACATCATTATAGTGCAAAATGGAGAAAAATGCATACATGAAGCAGTTGTCATTATTCTTGTTGTCGATGTTGATAACGGCCTTCTTCGCCTTGAGTCTTGGTGGGAGTTCTACTGATAGCTACTAAATGCTATGGTAGCGGGTTATTCATATATCGAACCACTCGACCGTCTCAATTATCCAGTTGGAGCCATTCTGGATGAATTCTTCAATCTTTTTCATAAGCCCGGCTATTACATCAGTGAAAAACGATTCACTCGTTACAACTATTGCCGGAGGGAAAAGATTTGCTCTTCAGAGCGGAGAATATCCCCGGAATTGGGGTCAATCTGCAGAATCTTAAAATGTGTTAAAATGTGACGCAAATCATTATTTTCCGCAAATTAATTATATATTTTATCAAAAACAAAGAAGCTTTAGGTGTTAAAATGTTACGTAAATCATAATATGACGCAAAATACAATTCTACAAAAAATCGATAGTTTATATATTTATTTTATAATAATATTTTGGTAATGCTAAAATAACCATACTTTTCCGCAAAGTACATAACAGAATATTCGTTACGCTTTGAACTATACGTTAATCTTACATCACAAACATGAATATATCCTTAATTTAAATAGTATTAACTCAAATAAAATCTGTTTATTCATTAAGTTAATTAATTTAGAATAATTGCAATGCCATGTACGTTCCTTAGTCAGAAAAATATTAAAATAAATTATATTTTGAGTTATAAAATTATTCATAATATTACACATGACAAAAAGTACGTACTATAAGTAGATTAATAGAAATAGTTCGGTCATTTTATGTTTCTAGTCTTTGTTTTTTCGAGAATTACATCGTCTGTGGACTAAAATATAAACAAATTGACAATAATATATTCACAAATAACAGCGTAGCAAACAATACAGCTATAATAATTTTGTTATATAAAATAAGGATAATAAATTACTTACCATATCCAAACCAAACCAAGTATATGGGCAATTCCAATTTAAAGTGTAACTTTTAGGGGTAATTAAGGGTATTTAAAGGGTATTTAAATTCTTTAAAAATACTATTTATAGGGTACTTTTTATAGGGTAATTTTTGGCTTCTGATTTCAAATATGTATGCTAGAACCACGAGAAATGCGGCAATATATATAAATTTGATGAATACAAAATTTTAAACGTCGGCCTGATTTTATATAAATGTCAGCCTGATTTTCAACCTGTTCAAACGCAGTCCCCATTTAATACATGGTTGCATAATGAGTTCTTAAGCAAGTATGTAATCTATATTTAGATATACCTATTGATAAAATTGGTAAATAACATATAAAAAATATGTTTTTCACAAATATAGTTAAAACACATTACTATATAAAATTGGTAAATATCATAAATTAATTATTAATGTAGGTACACACACATCTTCACTGTTAGATTAGAAACTTTTAGATTAATATGTACTGAAACAATTAATAAAACAATGATAAAAATAAGGAAAAGTATATGAAGAATAATTATTTTCACGTCCTCACAACTAGGACACAAGATGTATCCGTGCAGGTTTTTTCTTGCCATTCCTACACAGTCGATATGTTGCCATTTGCTAGATAACATTGTAAGCATTGAATAAAGTCTAATTGATACTCATCATTATCATAATATAGAAGGATATAATTTCATAATTAATTGAGGTTTTACCATTTTTTTAAAAATAGAAGCTCAACAAATAAACAGTTGACATGAACTGCTGTACAACATTGTTGTAGGTGCCTTGCCTTCATTCTGCTGAAAATTATGTGTGTGAATAAATTATTAGGAACCTTCAATATTAAATAACAATACTCATTTCATCAATATCTAATGTGTCAATAATGCTATTGGTAATAATTATACCATATTCTAATCAACTAAAATTTCTTGGAAAAATAAAAGTAAAAAACATGAATATTATTTTAAAAATGTATTAATTAAAGTTAACCAAGTATAATTTTGGCATAACAAATTCAATAAAAAATAACAAAACAAAAATTATATATTAAAATCTTATTCCAAATACGTTCATTCTGCTGTTCAATAGACGTAGTTATATAAATGCAGTAGTTATTTATTTTCAAAATATTCTATTTTTATTGCATCAACAATTTTATGATAAAAATAAGAAATACATTTTTAAGATCATAATATAGGGGCAATACATACATTTCAAAACCACTCACCACCATATTCAAATCGATGGCATTTTCTAATAAATAAAAGTTGATATATAATTATGAATAATAAAGCCAGGTGTATGCATGATAAACCAAGTATCATCTAACTATCATAAGGCCCGCAATAGCATTGATCACAGTTAAATATATAAAAATAGAATCATTTCGTAACCTATTTGAAGAGTTTTACATGAATTTTCAATAATCCATTTGAAATTGATAAATTAAATTACAAAATAATTTTTGTTCGGCTACATAAAATGCAGCCTGGGTCAAATAGGCATTATTTAAAACAAATTATGCTGACTTATTATTACATTATTAATTACAACAAAAGTATTATAATATTATTAATTATATTTATGTGGTTAAATTTTGACTTGGGTACCTTTAACACAGTTATATTATGACTGTAAGTACCCCATGAACAATTTATGTGTATCTACTAATTAAACATACTTGACGAAGTAAGTAATAGTTAAAAGATTACATTTACGATCTTTCTGCTATATTTTGTATAGTAAAAAATGATTAATAAGTTACCTGTAATTTGTATTTAAGCAATCGAAACCAAACATTTAAATTAACCGCTGTCAATAAAAATGCAGAAAAGTATGATTAGCGTCACAAGTATGGTTGTGAAGGACGAAATTGTGACGCAAATCATACTTGGGACGCAGATGCGGAAATGTATGATTTGCGTCACATAAAACTTAACAATTGATTAAAATTTGTAATATTTATCGCGGTAACTTTTCAAAGGCATGAATATGTAGATACAGATTGTTTCTAATTATCTTGTAATTTTTAATAAATGCAAAGCTGCGTCACAAGTATGATTTGCGGAAAAGTATGATTTGCGTCACGATTTCGCGATGATGGGCTGAACCTTGCCTTGCACTCTGTGCACCCGTTGAGCAGGGTCGTTATCGTGCGGTTTATATTCTCTCGGATCAATGATAGAAATTCGAGAGATTGGATGGGAGTATCAACCGGCTCGAACTGTATATTGCGCACGGCACCCTCCATAGCTGATCGGTAATGAAATCGGTGTATTACCTCATTTTAGTATTCCTCCATTACTGGGTCAGCGTTTGGAAAACAGATTCTTCGGTGTGCGTATAGCTCAGAGTAATCAGCGAAACAACTTGAGCATTGCCCACACTTGAATGTCTGTTTATAGGCGATGTTGGATATAACTGATGAGGATGTCGAGGACGATGTTGTAGAGGAAGCGGGAGAGGCTGGAGGCGTCGGTACTTGAATGTTTGGTGAGACTAATACTGTCAGAGGGGTCGATGCTTGAGGAGAAGTCATAGTTGTGATGGGTGCTGGAGTACTGATGACGGACCTCTGATTATTTCCATTACTTCGGAAAATTGCTCGTCTCATAATAGAGGTGATATAGGCTGAACTGACGGTGCAGGTATTCGCGATGTCGTAGTTTGAGAATTCAGTGGGCCTCTGATTACGTCTAATATTTCTAGCCAATCGTGGTCAGGTATTTGGCTGTACGGAACTGCTGGAGAGGTTTGAGCTCGAGCACTGGGAGAGTTGGATACATTCTCAAGTCCAGCGAGAGTGTTGGTGAAGTTGGCGCTCGAGAGGTTCGAGCAGTCGAGGGAGATGGACACATTCAGAGATTCATAAGCTCTTCTATATGAGAAGCTTGATCCATCCATTAAAATCTTCAACGGTCAAATCCTCAATGGAGGTCGGGGTTGGAGATAAAGCCGAGATTAATGGGTCCATTTTCTCTGAGCAGGCAGTTGAACTGACATCCAGTCTAGAGGAAGGAGTTAACACAGACCGCAGAGGATCGGGAATCTCCAACGACTCTTACACGAATGTTAGCTCAACTGACTGCTCTTGACTAGGAAAACACATTCTAAAAATATGAAATAAAAAAATAAATATAACAAGTATTTTATACTAAGAGAAATTTGGTCATGGCTCCTGGGCCATAATTATGATTTTATGTTAATATTGTCTGAATTTAAAACTATTAGAAATTTGAGCATGACTCCTGGGGATTAGCATATTTTTTAAATTACTATGAAAAATATTACAAGTATTTGAAACTATGGAAAATAATATCATTTTTTAAATTACTGCATATTGGTAAAAGTAATTAAAACTTTTGACAATATGGGCGTTCCTTGGTCTCATTGATATTATTAATGTGAATTTTTAAATGTCTTGTAAATAAATAAACGAAATGATAATATTAAAAATATATACTGCACATAATATGTATTGTTATTAAAATTTAAACAGTTGCAATTCTTGTCATGCAATCCGTCATAGCCATTTTATAAAAACATCCTGCCGACTAATATGAACAGGAGTAATCTGACAAGGCTCAATGAGTATACTGATCAATAGCTGACATGGAACTTTTCAGACATTCGTCTCAATGGTTTACGCTATTGTGCCCGCCATTAATAGAGTATATAAACCACATCCACAGGCTCATCCCATGCAAGGCGACATCATAAATTAAACTTAATTAAAGTATATGTACGCATGGCCGGTAAGATTATATTTGAACTTTGCATTCCCATACTGTGTCTCATTAGTCAACAAGTTAAAAATATTGAAAAATATGTGCAATATATACCTTCAAAAATACCAAAAAATAGATCCAAATAAATTAAATTTTTGAAATTATAAGAAAGAAAAATTTTTTTCATTTCATTTTATGTTATTTTTTAATTTTATATAATTTTTTAAAAATTAAAATTTTTTTTTTTAAATTTTGTTTTAAAAATATAAATAATTAAATAACGCACTTACTATGAATAGATGATGGGATAGCACAAATATGAACAGAAAAATAGGAAGGATAATATTATCAGAGAGAGAGTGACAAGGAGACAACCTTTGCAGAGCTCGTAAGAAATGTGAATGAAAACCGCGATTTAGACAGCTCCTTATATAGCATCATATTCGATTCTCGCGAAGAAGTTCTACTAGCACGGGTGGGAGAGGGGTGTCCTCGCGGCCAATCAGAATTCAGCAAAAAAATCGACCAAATAAAATCGAGTATTTTGATTCCTTTGTTGATATAGATGTTACTATCTCCTACTACTAACATTTAGTAACATTAACAATTTTATATTCTAAAGATAATTTCACTAAAAAGTTTTAAAATGCTATTGGAAATCAAAATCACAAGAGATGCGCTTGAATATTTAAAAAAATTACATATAACATTAACTGCAACACATTCAATTTACGAAAATGAAATAAAGTATATATAGGCCATAAAGTCTTAAAATATTATTTCTATGAAGTCTGAAGATTTCCATATTTGTAATTTTTTCACTCAATATTTTAGATTTACCTAGTTAAACAATTTCTGAAATTTTGGTGATAATCCATCAAAAAATTCGAATGAAATGTATATAATTCAAAAAAACATAATTAAAAAATATATTTATTATAACTTTATTATAACTAGCTTTAGTTATATAAGATACCTATGTTTTATATAGATAATTTTATTTCAAATATGAATAATATGTTTATTTGCAAATTCAAGCATATAATTATATTGTATTCATAATATTGTATTCATAATGTAGAATTCAATCCAACAGTCGGCTCATACTTAAACAATACTGATTTTCCACTGTTTGATTGTTAATAAATATAGCAATTTATTTAAAACCGCTCAGTGTTTTATCCTACGCAAAATTGACTGTAAAGAAAGGGTTAAAGCTAAAAATTGTATGATCTTTTTTTAGAACAAATTTTATTTTTAGAATATATTTCGAACGTCCTTGTGTATCCTGGGAATACCATTTGAAATCAATATCGACAAGTATGCTTATTGCAGGGACTAAAACGAAATTGCAAACCTTTTATTTGCAATTTGAATTTGAATTAAATTTTAAGGTACTTTAAATTCGACATAGGTATTATAAGTTCACAAGAAAAACTGAGCTACAAATACAAATAAAGTGAATTGAAATTTGACATTATTAGGAAATTCAATTGAGTCAAATAATGGAGGCTGCTTTATTTGTATGTATATTTGGTAATTCATGAAATCGACTAAAGTTAATATCTAATTGGTATAAAAACAAATTCAAATTCGCAAGCATGAATTCATTAATCCAACACTTAATTCCACCAACCAGAAAGACTTTATTACACATACGCTTTTTCAAAAATAAAGAAATTAAATCCTATTTATCTCTATTTCAAATAATTTGATAAATTTTTCTTCATCTAAATTATATGCATCCAGAAATATTATGTTAGAATATTTTACTTGCTCCCTATCCTTTTAGATGATAATTATGTTATATTTTATTGTGCGTTTATGTGACTTTGATAAAAAAGCCTATTTATTATGATTATTTTTTTATTATTATATCATGACATAGATATTTATACATACAGTATGAGTCATAAAAAAGTAAATACATTGATACTGTACAGCCAGAATATATACAAATATATATATAAATAAGTAAGAGTTTTCTCTTTTGTTACTATTTTAAATTCAAGAGATTTTCAAGGGTCAATTAAAAATGTATCATTACAAAATTCAAAAGTTTTCAAGAAAATTTCATGAGAAAATTAAAAACTAATCCAGCCAAATTTAAAAAATCTTTGCCGAAATATTTCAATGAATAACTGTTTAAAACAGTTTAACAGATACAGTAGTTTACAGTAGTGATACAGTAGTTTCTTAAAGTTGAGATTATCAGTATAGTATACTCAGTAATAATAATAACAGTAGGTCTGCGGTTCGAATCAAGCTACTTCTCTGAAGTAACATTATAATTATTTGTACCTATTTCAATTTACAAATGGTTTTATACGCATCCTATTTCTGATAATATTTTTGAAAAGGGGGATAATATTTCAAAAAATAATTTTTCAACCTGATGGTTTATATTTTGGTGAATAGGCATTTAATTTCCTTTAATCTAACTTTGACGTCATCAAAATATTTTAAATTAAACAAACCATTTTTCATCTTTATAGAATATAACATTCTTAGAATAGTGTTAATTGCAAACTGATTCTTGGAAGTATACATTGTTTATTAAGTTCAATCTGTCATCTGCTGGTGATCGATGTAAACAAAATACAATTCCTGGAATCTTTTTACCGACGGACGCCACAACTGTGACAGGACTATAAGAGGAGTGTTGAGATGAGATTTTTGCATAGTACCTATAGTGTATTTAGTTTATTAGTTCAATCTGTCACTGCTGATGAGAATCTTAACAACGTAATTTTACAAAGGATCACAGTAAAAAAAATCACGGGATATCGCGTCAGCTGTTTAAAGTACAGGTTACTTAGTTATTTACAATTGAGTCTATAGAACAGAAATTCCATTTGATCTAATTTTAGAAATACTATTTTTCTTTGAATTGAGAAATATATCCACCAATCAGAATAAAAAAATCAGATTTATGTTCAAGCTTTTTGAAACCTAATTAAACCTTTTTTTTGTAAGAAATAGGCATTTTCTTGTAAATGTAACTTCCCATTGTTTAAGTATTCCTATTCTTTAATGTGGGAAAACAAAAAAAAACTTTGTGGTTCAAACCATCTTTTCCAACACCGGCAGACGACTTTTCAGTTGCTTTCAAATGCAGTGATTTGATTATAGTCTAGAATATGCCGAACTATTGAACATGATGAAGTTTGTAATAACATAATATTTTAAATATTTGCTAAAATATCTCATTTAAAACATTTATATAAATCTGACGTTTTATTTACTGACGTATGATTTACATTTTGTTTAAGAGAATTTAAATAATCATTCATAGGTACTTACAAGCATTTTGATTTGAAGTTTGCGAAATTTCTCCTCCGTTTTTTGTTGATTGGAGTTTATTTCTACAAAACAAGCAACACTTAAACCAATGAGAAATAACAGTACTACAATTGAGACTATAAGGATACATTTTTCGGATTTTTTGGTTTTCTGGAGGTGATTTTAGGTTCCATTTGTTGGTCCAAATTAGTAGATAATAACTCCTTGTTCTCAAATGGGACAAATCCTTCAGGGAATGTTTGATTTCTCTTAGGAAAATTTTCAAAAGAAAACGAATCATGGATGGTTTTGAAATCACTGTAACTTTTATATATAAACAACAAACTTTGTTTTAAAACAAATAACTTTTCAAAGTTTGTATAGTATACAGTATAATATAGGCTACACCGGAATAAAGTGCGTTTTTTAATTAATTAATTTCATAGATTTGTGATATATACTTCAAAAAACCATATAGTATTAATTGTTAAAATTAAAGAAACGCACATTATAACGGTATAGCTGCTATATATAGTATATTCATATTCAATTCTTTAAATTATATATTTGTGTCATTTAAATTTAGTCTTTGTCTTTTTTTTACCGATGGCGATCGATATTAATGCTACAATTTTCCGTTAAAACAACTAATATATTCAGTTTAATAAAGGAATAAAAATAACTGAGAAAATGGAATTATTATAACTATATATAGTGGGGTGTAGAGTCGATACTCGACTATTTTCTCTTCTTTTATTGTGGCATTCTTTTAATCACGTTAAAATTGTAAATTTTTGGTCCATAAATCAATGAAATCGATCGAAAACTAACAAACTAAAAACTATCGAACATCATACAATGAACATCAAAAAACAAACATCCAACAAACTTAAAACAAAAAAACTTTATACAACAAACACCATACAATAACATCAAACCTAAAACTTCATAAAACTAAAAACTATAAAAAAATAATAACTAATAACTTTATCTATTTTCAATCTTTTATATAACCAAATATCTGAATGAAAATGTGGATGACGAGGCTCTGCACCCCTGCCAGTGGCTCGAAAATTATATTAATTGATTTTTTTAACATTTCAATTTAAAAATGCAGTGAAAATAGTTTATAATTTTATGAAAAATATTCAAAAAATAAGTAATGTTCTGACTTAAGGTCATACCAACCAGCTAGTGAAATTTATGCGCAGGGAATATTCGAAGTCAAGATCATAGATCGGTGTACTGTGTAGAAACTATACATTCACATCTCAATTGTGTAATCCACAATTATTCTAGAAGTGACAAGCCCAGGTGCAACAAACATCAATCGGACATTTGTCGAGATTGTTTATACTCTCAGACAATGTATCCTTAATTGTGTAATATCCTCTATAAGATTATCACCCATTAAATGACACTTAGAATTTTTTGAAATTTTAATCAACATTCAGTATTACAGAGTTTACAAATTTCGGCATTTGATATCTGAATTTTGTAATTTTTGGTTGGAACTTTTAGGAAGAGTGCATTGAAATTAATAAATTTTAAGTTATACTTAGCAGCATTTAACGAAAAGCATTAAACAAATAAAATCTATTTTTGTTTGCGGTCATGATCGCAAAGAGTAAAATAAAATTTCAATAAAAGTTTGAAAAATGAATATATACGTGCTTGCTTTTATTATATTGTTTTTAAAAATGAAAATTTTAAAATGAAAAATGAAAAATATCAATTCAAAAAATTTCCGAATATCTAAAACAAGTAAAAAGGAATAATAACTGTTTTTAATATTTGAAATTCATTAGATTTTCAAGAGACAAATGTAAAACATTTTAAAATTATAATGAAAAATTAAATAAATTCCAATTATGACCCTATACAAATCTGCGTCTGAAGAACTCTTAAAAATTATCCATTGCTTCTGTTCGAGAAGATGCAAATTATCTCGAAGCAGCTGCAGACGCTATGGACTCCCTACAGTGCTGTGTGTGGCCCTTGCCAAATCGAAAACTGTGCTAATTCAAACAACACTAAAGAGGTCGATACCGAGGAAGAGGATGACCTTAAAACTAAACGCTCTGAATTTCTTGATTGAACAAATTTGATGTACATTTTTGACGCTATATATTGAATTTTGTGTTAAATAATAAACTAATACAATTTTTATGATCTTAATGTGTTCTTTATTTCCGAAAACATAGGAATAGACACCAAAATCATCCAAATTGAGTTGATAGTAAATCATTATAACTTAGTTATAATGATATGCCACATAAAAACTTAAAGTACTTATATTTTTAGCGATGATAAAATATTCGTATTCGATATATAAATAGACACAGGCGTGTATTTAGGGGATGTCCTTGGTGTCCAGTCCTCTGCTAGCTGCAACATATCAGGGTCTGACGTAGCTAGCAATTACACTGTTACACATAAGTACATAATATAAGATTTAGTTGATTGGACCAAATCTGTAACCAATCAAAAGTAGCTATTTCTAAGATAAAGTTGTATAATATAAAACTAATAAATTCTTAGAATAGATTCATTTCATTATATTTACACTAGATTCACAAAATAAATTTGACATAAATAATTATTATTATGTATTTCGAGTTCAGAAATTTAATATTTTTAAGTGACGTTCGTAGTGGACTTTTATGTGTTAAATGCAAACTGATTTTAAATAACGCTTATCAAACTTGTTGTGGTTGTCGAATATGCCATGATTGTGTGGATTTATGTTTATCTGAAAGTGGAGACCCGGCACCTTGTCCAGGCAAGGCTGAATTCACCGAAGATTGTGAATTTATTTCAAAAACTGACGACCGTTACTCCATTCAACCGGATATTACTTCTAATAAGGAAATCGGAAAACTCAAAGTGAAATGTCCAAATGATTGCGGCGACGAATTTCAATATAAACTATTACAGGACCATCTTACTAACTGTCGTTTGGCAAAAATTCACTGTCCACAATGTAACCAACTTATTACAGCTGGAGATAAAGATGAACATCTAAAAACTTCGTGTGATGAACGAATGGAGAATTGCGAGTTTTGTAATGAGTGCATGTCTTGTAAGACTCTGATAAGTCACAAGAATCCAACTTCCCCAAACGGATGCCCAAGCTGGAAGGATAAATGCCCATTCTGTAACGATACAACCATCTTTGA